>CAUYPK010067827.1:0-13777 GCA_963574355.1 Loris lydekkerianus | reverse complement strand
CACCTTCCTGAGGACGCGACGGCGGTCGCGCGAGCAGGGACACTCACCTTCCTGAGGACGCGACGGCGGTCGCGGAGCCTTCTTGCGGGCGGGACGGTCGCTGCGGAGACGCTCCCGTGCTCCAGTGGCAACGAGGGACGGGGAGGTGACGGCGGGGACAGGCGCCGGGAGCAGCGCCGAGGGGGCGTCGTGGCGGCTGAGGCGGCCCGGCCCGGCGGCTGCACAGAGCCGACCCCGCCGCCGCCCGGGGAGGAATCGTCTGCGGGGGCGTCGCCGGCGTCCGTGGCCGCACCGGAGGAGCACGGGAGGGCGTCGTGGCTGCCCGTCCGGGCGGCTGAAGCGGCGGCGCTGGGAAGGGACCACACGGCGGCTGGCGCGGAGGAGAAGCTCCAGTGTCCGGAAGGCTGTGGCGCGTCCACCGCGCACACCCCGCGGCGCTCACAGGGAGGCGGCTGCGCACCCGGGAGGTGATGGAGGTGGGCCTCGCGCGGACACCGGTCGTGTGTGTCCCCGGGACCCAGGGCCGCCGGGCTCGGTCGCCGGCAGGGGCGGGTTCCTGGGCGACGGCGGCGGAGCTGGTGGCTGGGCCCTGGGTGTGCGGAGGTCACATCCCGTCCTCGAGCGATGCAGTTTGAGGGGGGAAGCGGCGGGCACAGGGGAGGGCTGGACCCGGGGCTCGGGGACCCGGCCCTGCTCACTGGAAGGGGGAGAGTCCGCGTCCGGGACTCGTGGCCGGGGTGGGTGGCAGCTTACCGGGAGCGGCCCTGCGCTGTGCGCCTGGCGGGAAACTGCGGCTTTCTGTCCCCAGAAGTGTCTACGCCCACTGAAAACGGGATTTGGGGGAGGGGGGTAGGGTCACACGGTCACAGCACGCTCAGCACCGGAGATTTGTCCTGTGGGACTGCTGAGGACTCAAGAGAGCTCTGAGTGATTGATTTCCTTCGAAGCTTCCTTCCTTCCTTCCTTCCTTCTTCCTTCCTCCCTCCCTCCCTCCTCTTTCCTTCCTTCCTCTCACTTTATCGCCCTCAGTAGAGTGCCATGGCCTCACACAGCTCACAGCAACCTCCAACTTTTGGGTTTAGGTGATTCTCTTGCCTCAGCCTCTGGAGTAGCTGGGACTACAGGTGCCCTCCACAACACTCGGCTATTTTTTTGTTGCAATTTGGCCGGGGCCCAGGTTTGAACCGGCCACCCTTGGTATAAGGGAGGCCGGCACCCTACCCACTGAGCCACTGGCGCCACCCAAGAGCTCTGATTTCTTGAAGCAGTTTTCTCAGGTAACCCGAATCTCCTCTCCTTTTATTATTATTTTTTTTCCTTTTTGTTTTCCTTTCTATAATCCTCAATGACCATACAGGAGAGCCAGACACGGATGCAAATCATACAAGGGCATTTATTCAAGCTCGAGTCAGGGCTGCTGGGTTCCAAGACACAACTGGGGCAGAGAGCCCCATGCTGGTCACCCACATGTGTGTGTGTGTGTGTGTGTGTGTGTGTGTGTGTTTATGCAGTGGTTATGGGGTGAGGGGTGTGGGAAACAAAGCACGGCCTTAGGGTTGGTTATCTCTTATGCTGACACTAGAATTTAAGGCTGATAGGGTCCTGCCAATCTCAAGGGGGGCAGGGGTGTGTGTGTGTTCTGATTTCTGATGCACTCTGGGAGATAAGAAATGAAACTAAGAAATGAAACAAAGGATTTTCAGGTTGCTTTTAAAATGGAGGACAAAAGCCTGAAATCATGAAAAGCCCAAAATGGCATCACTGGGTCCTTCATTCCCCCCTTCTCATTGTAACTAGGAGGACCCAATCATGGGACCTCCATGGCAAGTCTGAGATGTTCGGGGGTGGGGGGCTCAAGGGCTGATACTGGGCCCTGAGAACCATCAGTTGCACCATCCTAATTTGTTCTTTTGTAAACTTTATGAGTTTGTTAACTATACATGGTCCTGTTGTTAAGGCTAATAAGAGCAGAATTACGGGGTCTAGCTATGGCAGAAATAAGGGTAGTGAGCCGTGGGGACCTATTAAACATAGCCTCATATCAACTCTGAGCTTGCTTTCTTTCATGACTATGTTTCTGTAATCCTTCTCATACTAGGGTCATGGATTCTTTAACTACTCTGGAATGGTCAGCATAAAAACAGCATTCCTCGCCCAGAGCAGCACATAATCCCCTTGTTGCAGGAACAACATATCGAGCCTTCTCTGGTTCTGGAGCACTACTTCGGAGAGGGAAGTGAGGGAGTCCTGAAGTAGAGTGATGGATTTTTCTATTGTTTCTATATCTAGATCGATGGCTGCTCTTAGTGCCCTAGTTTTTATCTTGGAGGACTAGAGCTGAAATCCCAGTGCCTGCTCCTGCTAGCCCCAGTCCTAACAGGGCGGAGATGGTTAGTGCCATCACCGGTTCCCTTTTGAAACAAATGCCTATGCTTTCAAATCTCTGAAGAACAGTCTCTTGTTCATGGTAGATTAATCTAGGTATTAGTTGCACAAGAACACAATAATTTTTGGTTGCATTTAAAACCCCTAAATGTACGCATGGAGCCAGATCTGTGGAGCAAGCCCACCAGGCATATTTGGGGGGCAGCAGATACCAGTGGGGGGGCTCTGTCCCACTGGTAGATTTTATTACATAGATGTCTATGAGAGGTGGGGCACCTTTCCTGCACAAGTTCCCTTCCCTGATACAGATTGGAGGGTAAGGAGAGGGTGACTATTCTGATGCCAGCGTCAAGCTGCAGCCTCACCAGGGGTAAAGCCATCTTGGAAAGCTATGCCCTCATAGTAAGGGGGTCTCATATCAAGGCAAAGTCAACATGCATTAGCCAACTCCTGCCACAATTGACTAAGTACCCGATAGGTGCTGACGAGAAGGTCCCAAATAGGATCCAAGGGCCTGGTGAGGTTGGTTGGGGAGGGGTGAGAAATGGGCCAGGAGAGGATAGAGTAGAGGGAGTAGAGGTGGGAAGGGGGGGCAGAGTAGCCGGGACCAGTAGGTGTGGTTGCAAAACCCTGTTAGGACTGACAGCTGAAGAGGAGCCTGAGACGGGGGCGGAGTAAATAAATTTTAAAGTGAACATGCCCCCTCTGTCCCTGTAGGCCCACGGAATGCTGTCATACAAGACAAATTCCCCAAGTCTTTTCTCATTCCCAACCTACTGCCTTCTTCCCTTCTGCCGTGAAACTGATGAGGACGGGGTTGCAAAGCTGATCTGAAGGGCTCTGTGCTCCTGGTCGCTGGCAAGACGGTGGGGCTGCCATGGCTCTCCTTACTGTAATGAGATCCCCTTTGTAAGGGGGATCTCACATGATGTTGCCCGTGGAGATGCAACTCCAAGCTTGGCAGAAAAAAATGCTCAGCTCCGCCACACTTGTCTACCCCGTAAGCAGGACACACATAGCATTGACTGGTATCTTACCCAATGGTTTCAATTAAATCATCTAAGTCTACCTGTAGATCTGGATACCAGTCACCCTGAGGGTAGAAGCCCCAGGTCTGGTTTAGAATTCCCCCTTTGACTCCTCCCAGGATCTGCCAGGTAGTGTTAAAAGGGTGGTGCGGGCTACTGAGGATTTCGAGGGAACTTAAGCAAGGGGGGGCACATACAGAGAGTCAGGGTGGCAGGGTTTTCTTGAGCTTCCATTGTGAAGTGTAGTCCTCTCTGATAGCAAACGTGTCTGCCAACTGGACATGGGTGTGATGGACCCACGCTGCGATGCCGTCAACCTTGAGTGCAGTGGGGGTGGTCAGGGTCACAGTGTAAGGCCCTTTCCACCAGGGTTCAAGAGTCTCCTGCCAGTGTCTCTTGACATAGACCCAGTCCCCTGGCCAGAACTTGTGAGGCTCTGGAATTGGACCCACCGCGTAGGTGGCACTCAGGCAGTTCCAGTTCTCTTTGAACCTGCTGGTAACAGTGGAGGGAAAGGAGAAAATCTTCATCATTTGCCTCTGTTAAGAGATCTATGCGGTTATTTGGAATAATGGGCGGGGGAGGGGGGGCTCCCATAGAGAATTTCATAGGGTGAGAGACCTAGGGTATAGGGGGAATTTCTAACCCTATATAAGGCAAAGGGAAGGAGAGTCAGTCTCTGCCAGACTCCAGGATTAATTTAGTTAAGGTCTCTTTTAGGGTTCTATTCATTCTTTCTGCCTGTCCTGAGCTCTGGGGCCTGTATGCACAATGTAATTTCCAGGTTGTTCCCAGTGCAGTGGCTACCCCTGAGTTATCTGAGAAATAAAGGCTGGCCCATTGTCTGAGCTGATTAAAGCTGGCCGTCCATACCTGGGAAGAATGTCCTCCCAACAACTTTTTTGCCATGATCTGTGCAGTTTCCCTCTTGGTGGGGAATGCCTCTCCCACCCTGAAAAGGTATCTATAAAAACTAAGAGATATTTGTACCCATACCGACCAGTCTTAATTTCTGTGAAGTCCACTTCCCAATACGCACCAGGCTTGGTCCCTCTCGTACAGGTGCCTTGAATTTTAAGCCCAGCTCGGGCATTAGTGAGCTGGCAAGGTTTGCGAGCGTTTACTGTCTGGTCCACTTTTGTATCCACTTGCTCGATCTTAATCCGTGCATGTTGAACTAGATCTCTTAACTTCCTGCTGCCCATATGGGTTGCCTGATGCATGCGCTGTGAGATGTCTAGTCCCAGCCGCGCGGGGAGGATTGTTTTTCCATCGGCTGTGCGCCACCAGCCGTTATACTGGGGGGGGGGGGGAGTTACGGGCTTGAGGGATGGAGTGGATCCACACTAAGTCCTCAGGGGTGCATTCAGGCTCTTCTTGCAGGACTGGAGACCAGTGTTGGGTAAGTTAACCGTCAAGGCCTATGTGGCTCTGAGGGCTGCACTTCTAGCAGCTTTGTCCGCCTGATGATTGCCCTTTGCCACCGGAGTGGTAGGTTTCTGATGTCCTGGACAATGGATGATGGCTAACTTTTTTGGCAGCCAGATGGCAGCTAATAAGTCTAATATTTCTTGTTTGTTTTTAATGGTCCTCCCTTCTGCTGTCAACAACCCCCTCTCCTGGTAGATGACCCCATGTACGTGTACATGAGCGGTGGTGAACGCCTACCAACTGTCAGTATAGATATTAAGTTTTTTTCCTTGTCCTAGAACTAAAGCCTTGGTGAGGGCAATTAATTCAGCCCATTGGGCAGAGGTTTCAGCTGGAAGAGGCTCAGCCCAAAGCGTACCTGCCTGGGAGACCACCGCCACTCCCAAATACCATTGGCCATCTTTAAGGAAGCTGCTTCCATCCGTGAACCAGGTTTCCTCTGCGTCCTGCAGCGGTTGGTCCGTCAGGTCTTGATGCGTGCTGTGGACTTGGGCTAGGATATCCTGGCAATTGTGGAGTGGTGTCTCCACTTACGGGTTGGGCAGGAGAGTGGCAGGATTTAAGGCAGTGCTGGGCAAGAACCGAATTCGTGGCGGGTTTAGCAACAAGCTCTGATAGTGTGTTAGACGTGCATTGCTTATCCACCGGTCTGGGGGTTGTTTTAAGACCCCCTCGGTGGCATGGGGCATGGTCAGCAACAGTTCCTGCCCCAGGGTGAGTTTGTCTGCATCCTTTAGTAGCAGCTCAGTGGCTGCCACCATGTGGAGGCAAGGGGGCAATCCTGACGCTACCGGGTCTAGTTTCTTTGATAAGTAAGCTACTGGGTGATTCCAGGGCCCCAGTCGCTGGGTCAATGCCCCCTTGACTATTCCTTTATGTTCATCTACATAGAGATGAAATGGTTTTGTAATATTAGGGAGTCCCAGAACAGGGGAAAAGAGCAGAGTAGTCTTAAGTTTGTGCAAGTCTAGTTCTCTTTCTGTTGTCCATTCAAAGGGGTGCCCCTCCCTCATGGCTTTATAGAGGGGTTTTGCGATTTCAGCAAAGCCTGGTACCCAAAGTTGACAGAACCCTGCGAACCCCCAAAACTCTCACACCTGCCTGGGGTTTGTTGGGGTTGGGATCTTAAGTACAGTCTGCTTCCTGGCCTTAGTGAGCCACCTTTGACCATCTTTAAGGGTGTATCCTAGGTAACTTACAGTTTGCTGACAGATCTGGGTTTTCTTTGCCAATGCCCCGGTCCCCCAGTGTGACAAGCAGGTCTCGTGTGCCTTGCAGGCAGTCCTGTTCGTTGGTGGCCACCACTAGAATGTCATGTCTCCTACATACTGAAGGAGAGTTAGGTTGGGTTGCTGCCTGCGGAACTCACCCAGGTCTTCGTGCAGGGCCTTGTCAAAGATAGTTGGAGAGTTTTTGAACCCTTGTGGCAAGCAGGTCCATGTTAGCTGCCCATTTATGCCCCTCTCTGGATCACTCCACTCAAAGGCAAACAGGGCCTGGCTCTGGGGTCCCAGCGACAGGCTGAAGAAAGCATCTTTTAAATCTAATACTGTATACCAGGTCTGATATGGAGCCAGTGAACTTAAGAGATTATAAGGGTTTGGCACAGTGGGATGTATGTCCATCACCCATTTATTAACCTCCCAGAGGTCTTAAACTGGCCGGTAATCATTGGTGAGGGTTTTTTTTTTTTTTACTGGTAGCAAGGGGGTGTTCCATGGGGACTGGTAGGGGGTTAGAATCCCTGCATCTAATAACCACCAAATATATGGCAGAATTCCTTTTCTGGCCTTGGGGGTCATAGGGTACTGCCATACCCACATTGGTTCAGCTCCAGGCTTGAGTTCAACTATAACCGAGGCCCGATGTCTTGCCAGCCCCACGCTCCTGTTTCAGCCCAGGCTGACAGGTAGGAGTCCAGCCACCCAGAGATATCTGCTCGGGCTGGTGGCAGAAGTTGTTGATGGAGCTGATATTCATCCTCCAAGCGTAGAGTGAGAACATGGACAGGACGTCCCTATCTGTCTGTGATCTGTGGCGTTCCTCGTTTGAAAGAAAGTTGTGCTCCAATTTTACTAAGGAGGTCTCTACCCAGTAAGGGGTAAGGGCAGTCTGGGATGACCATGAATGTGTGTGACACTTGACCCTATGTCCACTGTTTTCCGGGAGGTCCATGAATATTGCTTCATCCCAGTAGTACCCTATACTAAGGATTTCTTGGAGGTTAGCTTGCCTCCACTTTCTACTAGGACTGAGTGTTGTGCACCTGTATCTACTAAGAAGTCTATTGGCGCAGCCTCCACTTTAAGGGTTACCCAGGGCTCGGGCAGGGGATATGAACCCTGTCCCCTCTAGTCACTGAGTTCCTCAAGTTCTAGGACATTGGCCCCATTGTGAGGGAGATCCTCCTTGTCCTGCTTTTTTGGACATTCCCTGGCCCAATGACCAATCTCCTTGCAGTATGCACACTGGTCTCTCCACAGCTGAGCTCGATCCCCCCGGGCGAATCCCTACGTTTTCTGGTGGCCAGTTTCCGCAGCCTCCGCTCCTTCTCTTCAGAGCCACTCACTTTGGCAGCGAGCAGGATCTTAGTGAGGTCCTTGGTTTGCTTGTTGCTGGCACGCATCTGTCTTTCCTCTGGGCCCTCTCAGTTGTTGTGTATTCATTCAGCCACCAGCAGCAGGTCCTGCAGGGTCTTCTCTGCCAACCTGTCTATTCTCTGAAGTTTTCTTTTAATGTCTGGAGCTGACTGATTTACAAAAGCCATCATTACTGCAGCTTTACTACCCTCTGCCTCTGGATCCATGGGCGTATAAGTGTGGAACGCCTCCATGATCCGCTCTAGGAAGGCGGAAGGGGATTCATCCCTCTCTTGGTGCACATTCCCTACATTAGCCAAATTAGTCGGCTTCCTCGCCACTTTACAGAGACCCCCCATTAGAGTCTGGCGGTAAACCCAGAGTCTCTCCTTACCTTCTGCCGTATTGAAATCTCAATCTGGCTGAGTCAGTGGGAACGCAGCTTCAATTAATACTGGATTTGTGGTAGGCTGCCTATTGTCATTAGTACGGACTTCTGTGCCTCTGCCAAGATTCAGTCCCTCTCCTCGGTAGTGAATAGGACCTGTAGCAGTTGCTGATAGTCGTCCCAAGTTGACTGATGAATGAAAAGGACAGAATCTAATAAGTCAATAAGGGTGGTGGCTTTTTCTGAGAACTTAGGGTTCTGCATTTTCCAGTTGTACAGGTCACTTGTGGCAAAGGGCCAATAGTGTAAAGTTCCCTCCTCAGGAGGGCCCACCGCCCAGAGCGGTAAGGCTGTAGAGTTGGCTACAGCCCACCCAGGCTGCCCAGACGCATCCCCTAGGGCCCTCCTGTGGGCTGCTGGCAGGTGGCGCTGCTGCTGCTTCAGCCTCTCCTGGTACCTGCTGAGCGTTATGATGTGCCTGAATTAAAGGGAGGCAGGGAAGGGGAAAAAGTTCTTCTGGGCTCGCCTCACTTGGCAACACAGGATACAGGGGTATGGAGGTGGGGGTCTAGCCTTTTTGGTTTAGGCTTTTCCTGCAGGGCAAACACTGTGCAGGCCTCTGCTGTACTGGCCTCATTTCCTTCCACCCAGGGTGGTAAGATACTTTTCAGCCAGGGAGGGGAGTTCTCGACCAGGTCCTGCCAGGTGGTGATGTATGGGACTTGATCAGGATGGCTCGTCTTAGGCCTGTAGACAATATCCTTAACCTGGAGGATAAAAGGGAGGTGGAAAGTTCCTTCAGGAGGCCATCCAGTGTGGAAAGTCGGTCATTCGCTCCTACAAAAAGTTTCAAGTTTATTTTTCTTTACCACTCGACCCAGGTTCTGGGCACAGGCCTGGAAGTCCTGGAAGTGGTCATGGATAAGTGAAAGAGGGGTTGTTTGAGTCTGTCCCATCATCTGAGTCGCCCACCCAACACACAGCACAACACAGACTACACAAAGATAAAGGCAGACACTGCCGCGGCTGAATTGAAGCAAAACTGAAAGTAAATGGATGGCCTGATGCTCGTCCGTGGGTGTAGCCTGCCCTTACTCAAAAGTCCTAGGGGGACCGATTCCACATGATCCCTGTAGGAGGCTGAGGGGTTCCACATCCCAGATCCTACTCAAAAGCCCTAAGGGGATCGAGGCTGGGGATTCCACATCCCAGTCTTTCCCCAAGGAGGTGGGAATGTCTTCCACTGCCTCCAGTTGGTGACCCTCTGGTGGGTCCACCTAGGCTGTCTTCCGACCACAACCCCAAACCTGCACAGTACAGAAGGAATTCACAGAGACAAACAAAAACACATACACTTACTGGCCCTCTGGGTGGAGTCTCTCCGGGTCTTGGGGATTCCTGGCCAATGCACCAAATGTTACACCCAAGAATCGAAATCGCCAATGACCATACGAGAGAGCCAGACACTGATGCAAATCACACAAAGGTATTTATTCAGGCTCAAGCTGGGCTGCCGGCATTCTCAGACACAACTGGGGCTGAGAGCCCCATGCTCGTTGCCGGTGGGGTTTTTATGCAGCGGTTATGGGGTGAGGGGCATTGGAAACAAAGTGCAGCCTTAGGGTTGGTTATCTCTTATGCTGACACTAGAATTTAAGGCTGATAGGGTTCCACCAATCTCAATGGCGGTGGGGGGCTGGGGGGCACTGATGCACTCCGGGAGATAGGGATGCATCCTGGGAGATAGGGAGGGGTGTGGTTTACTAAGAAACGAAATAAAGGATTTTCAGGTTACTTTTAAAATGGAGGTCAAAAGCCTGAAATGATGAAAAGCCCAAGATGGCCTCACTGGGTCCTTCAACACCAATTGTTACCTTCTTTGGAAGCTCGCTTTTCCTTTAACTACTTTCCTCCTTTGCCTTCCCCAAAGAGGCTGATGGTATTTTCTTTCACTGTTATTACAAGTGACAATATTGTGCAAGGTCATCTTGCTTGACCTTTTAAGGTTTCTGTTACTGTCTTAAACTGACCTTGTTTAAATGACCTATGTGAATTTTGGCCCCTGTCTGTCTCTCCATTGCCAGTGCTGAATCTTCTTGCCTGCTTGTGCCTAGGAATTTAACTTTGGGAAGGGAGAGAGTGAATATGAATAAGTGAAAGCTAAGGTGGTGCATGATGGCACTTTGGATATTTCACAGTACACTAGATTTACTGTTCCAAAATGGTTTCATAGGCTGTGGGAGCTCAAATGCCCATTCATCAAGATTTAGAAGGCTTTTTCTTTTTTTTGGAATTGCTGTTAAGACAGTTATCATCACTGACTTTAGGATGTGATGAGTTTTAGAATAAAAATTCTAGAAATTTCTTTATCTTTTTATACCAGTGATCTACTCCAGTCACCTTGCTTTAAAAAAAATATTAGAACAGATACTGATGAGGAAACTGAGATTTACCTGTGTCAGGTCAACTTGCTCAAGATACTGTATATACTCGAGTATAAGCCGAGTTTTCTCAGCACAAAATTTGTGCCAAAAAACCCAAACTCGGCACAAATTTTGTGGCAAAAAAACTCGGCTTATACTCAAGTATATATGGTACTTCAGTTAAAGGACCAGGTTTCAAGAGCTTGTGGGAGTGTGATTCTCTAGGTACCAGAGTGCTTGTATTAATGTGAATATACAATTTTATTAGTGAGATTTTCATTGTGAGGAGATAGATGTATTAGGACCAAACAGAAATGAAGGTAAGACTTACTAAAATGAACTTTTAAAGAAGTTATTTCCACTCAGCTTTTTGGGAGGAAAAAGTTTTTCTTCCATGTGATTGTGTATAGCAAGTAAACCTGCAGCTTCATAAAACAGTGTCTGAGTTAACTGCCATGCTTTATGTAGACCAGTATTTTCCTTCATTTATTTTAATCTAAAATTACTGGAAATCAAAACTAATGTTTATTTGGGATAGTCACATAAAGAAAAAAATAGTATTTAATGCTAATGATGTGCCAGGCACTGAGCTTTTTATGCCTTGTCTCATTTAATCCTCTTACCAAAGCCTCCTGAGTAGCTGGGACCACAGGTGCCCACCACAACGCCTGGCTATTTTTTGTTGCAGTTTGGCCGGGGTTGGGTTTGACCCACCACCCTTGGTATAGGCTGGCTCCCTACTCACTGAGCCGCAGGCGCCACCCAGCTTTCTAATATTTATACTTATAATATTTTCTTGTTTTATTTAAGTGCCTGGGCCACAAGTAAAATGTTGAACAGTAGCACAGAAAGCAGGTGTCCTTGTCTTCTTCCCGATTTTAAAGTAAATACTTTTGTTTCAAAATTGGTATGCTATTCTTATCAGGATACCAGGATAACAAAGGTCAGTGCTTATTTTTTAAAGTGTGAATGTTTTTGGATTTTGGTAAGTATTTTCCTCAAATAATCAAATGGTCTTCTGCTTTTACAGACCATTTATTTGTAGAGTTACCTTCACATACATCCTAATGTTGAACTGGATTGAACTCTCTGTAGTCCTTTTATTCAGGGATGGATTTATTTTGCTAATATTTTGTTTAGGATTTTTGTGTTTACATCTCAAAGTGAAATTGACCTGTATTTTTTTCTTTGTCTTGTCCCCCCTCTCTTGCCCTCTTTGGTGGTTTTACTTTAGTTTCAGAAGTTAGGGAATCTTCCCTCTTTTTCTGTTATCTGAAAGATTTTATTCAGATGCTAATGATTTGTTTCTAATAAGTTTGATAGATCTCTTCTTTGGATCCAGTGTTTCTTTGTGGGCAGATCTTAAACTATTCAATATTGAAACATAGTTACATGGTATTTTTCACTGGAAGGGAAAATTATGAGCTTTTCTTCAAGGTGAAATAAAACAAAAATTCTGCACTTGGGATTTACAAGGGATACTGAGAACATATAGCCAGAAGACTGTAACCTTGTCATTTATTATACAACTCAGTGATAAATTTTGTGGATTTTCTTCCAAAATGATCTGTTATAAATGTCAAGGGCACAGTATAAAATACATTTCTTTTCTTTCTTTCTTTCTTTTTTTTTTTTTCTTTTTGGTAGAGACAGAGTTTTGCTTTATTGCCCTCTGTAGAGTGCCATAGCGTCACACAGCTCATAGCAACCTCCCAGCTCCTGGGCTTAGGTGATTCTCTTGCTTCAGCCTCCCTGGGACTACAGGTGCCTGCCCACAATGCCTGGCTATTTTTTTGTTGCAGTTCAGTGAGGGCTGGGTTTGAACCTGCCATCCTCGGTATATGGGGCTGGTGTGCTACTCACTGAGCCACAGGCGCCACCCTAAAATATGTTTCTTGAAGGTATCGCTGCTGAACCCTAAATTAAAATGATTATATATGTAATTAGACTTCTGAAACTGACTTAATTCAAATATGGAATGTATAAAATTCTTAGAGAATTAGGTAGATTATATATCCTTCAAATAGTCATCTATAAATATGTTTTCTCTTATTTAGGCTTTTGCTAGGAGTTAGATAAGCAGAGATTTGAGTTTCTGCAGAGAACTAGTATTCTGCAGTAAATGTCAGGAAGATTTTCATCTTGCTGTTAACATCAGGCAATGGGCATTTATCAGCCAGCCTCAGTAAATCTCAGTAGATGGAGAGACAGAAAAGAGGAATATATTATATTTATAATGAGAGTCTTGGGGTCTCTATTCTGTGATGGATCAAAACTTGGGCTTCCAGGAATTTTATTCTAGCTTGAATTTTTAGTCTTAATACCTGTCAGTTGGAAACATTCTTACTAATCTGACCCCCACATGGCCTTCAAAGCAACTGAACTCAGATGCCACAGGGTAAAAAATGGTTCAAATACTTTTAATTCTTGGCTTTAAATCTAAGCAGTAAGCACAGCGGCCTGTATCATATTTAGGAAACCATTGCTGACATATATTCTTGTTTCATTCCTATATTGCATCACTGATCAGTATGAGAACTGAGAAGTTATTGGGAGATGGAAGCATTTGTAATCTCATCTGTAAAGCAAGAAATGTAAGAGGACATAGCAGTGGAGGGAAAAGTATTACATTCATGCTCCACGTGTGTGATCTGGTGTTTCCGAGATGCTTCATCAGGTCACGTGATAGGGAGGATTTTGAAGAGGTGAAGTGGAAGCACCAAGCCCGAATTTAAGGACAGTTGGGACAGTGTGTTCTCCATGAGAGGCCGTGGTGGAGAGCTGTTCAGACCCATCACTGATGGACCAACAGGAAGGAAAGAAAAGAAGATTAAGATGAGGCTTGGTGACCAGGGCACAGTCCGGGAATCAAGATGAGGGAGAGGATCCCTTCTCTGCACATACTCCAAGTCTCCAGCTGCGCTGCCAATGGGAGTATCACGGGAGCCCCATGTGTGGTTTTTTTTTGTTGTTGTTGTTGTTGTTGAGACAGAGTTTCACTCTGTCATCTGGATAGAGTGCTATGGGGTCATAACTCACAGCAACCTCAAAGTCCTGGGTTCGAGCAATCCTGTTGCTTCAGCCTCCTAAGTAGCTGGGACTACAGACACCTGCCACAAGGCCTGGCTAGTTTTTCTATTTTTAGTAGAGATGGGTTCTTATTCTTGCTCAGGCTGGTCTCGAGCTCAGGCAGTCCACCAGCCTCGGCCTCCCAGAGTCCTGGGATTACAGGCGTCAGCTACTGCACCCAGCCTCATGTGTGGTTTTAATTTTTTAGTAGCCACATTAAAAAATCTAAAGAAATGGGTGACATTTTAAAATAATATATTCTATTTAACCTAACATATCCTAATTACACTTAAAACCATCATCATAAAATTATTAGTGAGATACTTTGCATTATTAAACAATGCCAGGTCTTTGAAATCCAGGGTGTAACTCACCTTCAGGCTGCATCTCAACTGCAAATGCTCCAGAGCCAGCTGTGCCCATCGGCTGCCGCACTGGACAGTGCAGATCTCCAGAGCCAGCTGTGCCCATCGG
>CAUYPK010067826.1:0-11103 GCA_963574355.1 Loris lydekkerianus | reverse complement strand
ATTCCTTCCAATTTACACCCTTACCCTCAAAAGCCAATATGCATTCATCTGTGGCCTAGACCTATTAAATAGCCTCCTAACTATATTATCTACATCTGCTAACACACTCATCCTGTCCATTTTCCACTCTGACATCAGACTATACGCTTTTTAGCCACCACAGCATAAACACATTCCCTCATTTAAAATGTATAAATAACTTCTCATTGCACATAGGATAATAGCTAAAATTTTCTTTTATTAATTGCACATATCCATATAGTACATCATGATGTTTCAATACATATAATATATGGTGAGCTGATCATGGTCACTAACACATCCATCATCTCAAATATATTTCCTTTCTTTATGTTGGAAACATTCAATTTCCTCCTTCAAACTATTTGAAACTTGATCATATACTATTGCTAACTATAGTCATTCTACTATGCTATAAAATACTAGAACTTATTTCTATTTCCTGCTCCTATATAGCTGTATTTTTGTATCCGTTAATAAACGTTTCCCTTCTCAGCCTTTTATACCTACTCTTCTACTTTCTATTTCTATGAGATCAACTTTTTTAGCTACCATATGAATGAGAATATGCAGGGTTTAACTTCCTACTCCTTGCTTATTTCACTTAACATAATGCCTTATTTCGCTTAACATAATTCCTTACATATTGTTATAAATGACAGGATTTTATTCTTTTTATTGGCTGCATAGTATTTCATAGTATATGTGTATCAAATTTTCTTTATTCATTTATCTGCTGTTGGACTTTGATTGATTCCATATCCTGGCTGCTGTGAATAGTATTGCAATAAGCAGGAGGGTGCAGAAGTCTCTCCAATATAATGATTTCCTTTGGATAAATCCCAGTAATGGGAATTCTGGATCACGTGGTAGGTGTATTTGTAGTTTTGTGAGGGACCTCCATACTGTGCTCCGTAGTGGCTATTACAGTTTGCATTCCCACCATTAGCATATGGGAATTCTCTTCTCTCCTCATGCTCTCTCCAGCATTTGTTATTATTTTGTCCTTTTGATAATAGCCATCTTAACTGTGCTGAAGTTAAATCTCATTGTAGTTTTAATTGCATGGAAAGTTGGGGATTTTGTCATGGACTTCTGAACTGTTTATATGTCTTCTTTTGAGAAATATGTGTGTTCAGATTATTGGCTCATTTTTTAATGGCATTGCTTGTTTGTTTTTTTTGCAGTTGAAATGTTTGCGTTCTTTGCATATTCTGCATATTGATATTCTATTAGATGAGTAGTTTGCAAATATTTTCTCCCATTCTGTAGGTTGTGTTTTCACTCTGTGGACAGTGTCTTTTGCTTATGTAGATTTGCAGTTTTATATAATCCCATTTGCTTTTGTTTCAAATGCCAGTGGTTTTGAGGTATTCTATTCCCAAACCAATGTCCAAAACCAATTTTCCTATGTTTTCCTCTAGTAGTTTTGTTTCAGGTCTCACATTTAGGTCCTTGATCCATTATACTTTGATTTCCATCTAGGGTGAGATGGAAAGTGGGTGCCTAGTTTTATTCTTCTGCATATATATATATATATATATATATATATATATATATATATATACTCAGTTACCCCAGGAAAACACCATATAAATAAACTTAGCAAATTTTAGGATATAATGCCAATGCTTAAAAATCAATTGAGGGGGCAGAGGCAAGATGGCCAACTGAGTCAGCTTTCCACAGAGGCTCCTGTCCAGAAAGATAGTTAAAGGAAAGAAGTTTAGCAAGTAAGATAATGGTTTGGAGCTGAGCCAAGAGAGAAGATTGAAGAACGAACATCCACCCTGCTGAGGTGAGCTGTGACCCCAAGGATATAAACAATAGGTACAAAATCCATCGTCAAGTGGACAGGAGTCCCCTCCCTCAAGAGATTGGCTTACAGTATACTTTCTACAAACAAGCAAGCAGAGTTCAAACACCCTCCCATTTTATCCCACGGGACAGACCCACTAAAAACTGGACCTCCTTCCCCTACTATGGTGCCAAGGTACTCTCCTATGAGGCAGAAAACTATATAAACTGTATCTATTCTCTACCTGCAATTCTAAACTACCAGCGGTCCCCTCCACTCTCATACCAAGGTGTGGAAGTCTGTTTCCCATGGATTCCAGATTCTTGGGCATTTTCTCAAGAGGTGTGGACAAGACATGTGTGCTGATTCTGCAGCACAGGGGTTAGGAGAAGATGGTGGACTGAAGGAGCCATACAGGAGAGGGAAATGTGGTGTCCAGCAACACAGAGCACCAGTGGCAGCAGCAAGAACAATAGGGCTCACACACCTGGAGATACTTTGGAGAGATACTCCCTGTCTCTCTGGGCAACCAGAGAAAGCCAGGCATCTTCTCTGGTGGCAGACACTGATGAAACAGATCTGGGACAGTATTGCCAGCCCCATGAGTGAAGGGTATGCTGAGGCGGTACCTGCCTGGGCAGGGGGAGACCACATACTCCCAGGGTGGGGCTGAACCAGCATGGCTTTACTGAGCCTAAGAAGCACTCGGCCCTCAGGGAATCATAGCTGAGACAAAGGCAAGTGGACAGAGGCTGTAACTCAGAGCCAAGTGTGAGCTTTAATTGCACCCACCCCAACACAGACTGCAGCAGAGACAGATACACCAGCTCTGGGCAGCAGCACAGACCAGGGCTGAGTCACAATTTCTGTGAACTCAAACAGTGTCTGGTCTGCAGGGGAATATAGCCAGGATGGAATCACAAATTCTGTGGAAATATAAGTGTTAGCAACATCAATTAGGGGCAGGGTTAGAACTCAGTGAATTGCCCCAACTTCCATAAACCACCCAAGTTTGTCATGCCTTAGGTCCCCCTTGCAGATGGTGGCAGAGTCTGGAGGACTTGCAGAGGAGACATAGATCTCCCTTAGACTCTGGAAGGCACAAAACCCTGGAAGAGCATCTGCTCATTGGAGGGAACTGGGTTACAGAACTGTGGAGTAACCAGTGACTGGGTGTGACAGAGGTGAAAGGTGGGTAAAGAGGCATCAACCTTCCCAGACTAATTGATTTTATGGGGGAGGCTGGGCTTCTGACTCCACGGAGCACCAAAATGAATCATACTCAAGCTGCCAGTAGACCCTTACTATCTAGTTGCCAGAGACCTTTCTTAACTCTCTCACTTGAGACCAGGTGCTGACTAGGACAATTGATTTGGATCTCTCAGACTGGACCAATCACTCGAGGACTATCCAAAGTAGTACCCTAGGTGTTTGGTTGTGGGAAGGTTTGATTTTCCTTTTACAGTTGTTGCCCGTGGTGGGCAGGGTGACTTAATTGCTGGTATTTCTCCATAGCTGAGACTTCAACCAGAGCAACTGATTCACTAGGGTAGGACAGAGACCAGCTGAAAACAAGACAGAGACAGCCCCAACACACCAAGTAAGTCCCCAGTGTCTCAGGCCATAATACTGTACGGGTCCTTTGCAAAGCTCTAGGGGGAAAGGTACAGACACCAGTCCCAGCTCTTGGGCAAAGGGCTGGCTAATCACTACTCCAGGAGCCCCCCAACTCAACCTCACCTTATCTGCTCATCTAGCCAAACAGTGTAAAATAATCATGGGGCACAATCAGTGCAAAACCTCTGGTAACATGAATAAGCAGAGTAGATTAACTCCCCCAACGAACAATAAAGTGTACACAACTGAAGATCCCATTCATAAACAAATAGCTGAGATGTCAGAAATCAAATTCAGAATTTTGACTGCAAATCTGATTAATAGAATTGAGGTAAAGTTGGAATTAGAAATTCAAGAAGCATTTCAAAAGAAGTCTCAAGAATTCAATGAATGTAAAGACAAAATCACCAAAGATTTTGACACATTGAGACATGAATTTGCAGCCGTTGAAGATGTGAGAAATACAGTAGAATTCCTCAGTAACAGAATGGATCAAGCAGAACAAAGGGTTTCTGACAATGAAGAAAAAGCTTGTGAATGCTCCTAAATGCAGGAGAAATGGAGAGCAAAAATGATCATTTTTCTCAGACAGCGCTGGGATAATTCAAAGAAAACTAATATTCACCTTATAGGAATCCCTGAAGGTGACAATGTGGCTTCATAAGGTACAGAAGCTCTTCTTCATAAGGTTATGAAGAACTTTCCAGACATGCCAAGAGATTCTGGAATTCAGATAGCAGACACTTTCAGAACACAAGCACACCTCAACTGGAAGAAGACACCCCCACCCCCCCGGCACATCATAGTTAACTCCACTAAAGTTAATATGAAGGAGAAAATTCTGAAAGCAGTCAGACAGAAGAAAACCATAACCTACAAGGGGAAGAATATTAGAATGACCACAGATCTCTGTGCTAAAAAAGTTCAGCTAGAAGAGGGTGGTCATTGACTTTTAATCTCCTAAAACAAAACATCTTTCAACTCAGGATCCTATATCCAACTAAACTGAGTTTCATTTATGATGGAGAAATTAAATACTTTAATGACATTCCCATGTTGAAGAAATTTGCCATAACTAAGCTAGCTCTCCAGGATATTCTCAGACCTAACCTTCATAATGACCAGCACAATACTCCAGAACAAAAGTAAACCCACTCAGAAACTTGATCAAATTCCAAACTTTACAGTGGTGAAAGGATTAAAAAAGTCCACTGGACTTTCAAAAAACTTGATACCCAAAATTCTATCAGGCTTGTCAATATTCTCAATTAATGTGAATGGCTTAAATTGTCCTCTAAAGAGGCACAGGTTGGCTGACTGGAAACAAAAACTCAGGCCAGACATTTGCTGCATACAAGAATCTCATCGTGCCTTAAAAGATAAATATGGATTCAGAGTGAAGGGATGGTCATCTATATTCCAGGGAAATAGAAATCAGAAAAAAGCAAGTGTTGCAATTTTATTTACAGATGGAATAGGCTTTAACCCAACAAAATTATGGAAAGATAAGCATGTTCACTTCATATTTGTTAAGGGAAAAACTCAACATGATGAGATTTCAATTATTAACATTTATGCATCCAACCAGAATGTGTCTCAATTTATAAGAGAGACTCTAACAGACATGAGCAACTTGATTTCCTTCAGCTCCATAATAGTTGCAGATTTTAACACTCTTTGGCAGTGTTGGATAGATCCTCCAATAAGAAGCTAAGCAAAGTAATTTAAGACTTAAACTTAACCATTCAACATTTGGATTTAAGAGACATCTTTAGACCATTTCATCCTAACTGAATACACATTCTTCTCACTTTAGGCACATACTCAAAAATTGATCACATCTGAGGTCACAAGTTTAACTTCTGCAAATGTAAAAGAATAGAAATTATTCCTTGCATCTTCTTGGACCATCATGGAATAAAATTGGAACATAGTAACAACAGGAATCTGCATACTCATACAGAAACATGGAAGCTAAATAACCTTATGCTGAATAATAGCTGGGTTATAGACAAGATTAAGAATGAAATTACCAACTTTTTGGAACAAAATGATAATGAAGACATGAACTATCAGAACCTCTGGAATTCCACAAAGGCAGTCTTAAGAGGGAAATTTATAGCACTGCAAGCCTTCCTGAAGAGAACAGAAAGAGAGGAAGTTAACAACTTAATGGGATATCTCAAGCAACTAGAAAAGGAAGAACATTCCAATCCCAAACCCAACAAAAGAAAATAAATAAGCAAAATTAGAGCAGAATTAAATGAAATTGAAAACAAAAGGAGTATGCAACAGATCAATAAATCAAGAAGTTGGTTTTCTGAAAGGTCTACAAAATAGATAAACCTTTGGCAAACCTAGCAAGGAAAAAAAAAGTAACATCTCTAATTTCATCAATCAGAAATGGTAAAGATGAAATAACAACAGACTCCTCAAAAATTCAAAAAATCCTTAATGAATATCACAAAAAACTTTATTTTCAGAAATATAAAAATCTAAAGGAAATTGACCAATACTTCGAAGCACATCACCTTCCAAGACTTAGCCAGAATGAAGTGGAAATGTTGAACAGGCCTATATCAAATTCTGAAATAGCATCAACTATACAAAATCTTCCTAAAAAGAAAAGCCCAGGACCAGATGGCTTCACATCAGAATTCTACCAAACCTTTAAAGAGGAACTAGTACCTATATTATTCAACCTTTTCCAAAATATAGAAAAAGAAGGAATATTACCCAATACATTCTATGAAGCAAACATCACCTCGATCCCCAAAACAAGAAAAGAACCGACAAGAAGGGAAAATTATAGATCAATATCCCTAATGAATATTGATGAGAAAATATTCAGCAAGATCCTAACAAACAGAATCCAGCAACACATTAAACAAATTATACACCATGACCAAGTGAGTTTTATCTCAGGGTCTCAAGGCTGGTTCAATATACATAAATCTATAAATATAATTCAGCACATAAACACATTAAACAACAAAGACCATATGATTCGCTCAATGGATACAGAAAAAGCTTTTGATAATATCCAACATCCTTTCATTATCAGAACACTTAAGAAAATTGGTATAGAAAGGACATTTCTTAAACTGATGGAGGCCATCTACTGCAATTCACAGTCAATATTGTATTCAATGGAGTTAAACTGAAATCATTTCCACTCAGATCAGGAACCAGGCAAGGTTGCCCATTTTCTCCACTGCTTTTTAACATTGTAATGGAAGTCTTAGCCATCACAATTAGGCAAGAAAAGGAGATCAAAGGTATCCGTATAGGGTCAGAAGAGATCAAGCTTTCACTTTTTGCAGAAGATATGATTGTATATCTGGAAAACACCAGGGATTCTACTAAAAAACTCTTAGAGGAATACAGCAGCATTTCAGATTACAAAATCAACACTCATAAATCAGTAGTCTTTATATATACCAACAATGATCATGCTGCTGAAAAACAGTCAAGGACTCTATTCCACCCACAGTAGTGCCAAAGAAGATGAAATATTTGGGAGTTTACCTGACAACAGACGTGAAAGATCTCTGTAAAAAGAACTATGAAACTCTAAGAAAAGAACTAGCTGAAGATATTAACAAATGAAAAAACATATCATGCTCATGGCTGGGAAGAATCAACATTGTTAAATTGTCCATACTACACAAAGGAATATACAATTTTCATGGAATCCCTATTAAAGCTCCACTGTCATACTTCAAAGATCTCAAAAAACTAACACTTCATTTTATATGGAATAAGAAAAACCCAATAGCCAAGACATCACTCAGAAATAAAAACAAAACAAGGGGAATTAAACTACCAGACCTAAGACTATACTATAAATTGATAGTGATTAAAATGGCATTGTACTGGCACAAAAACAAGAGGTAGATGTATGGAACAGAATAGAGAACCAAGAGATGAACCCAGCTATTTACCATTATTTGATCTTTGACAAGCCAATTAAAACATTCAGTGGGGAAAAGATTCCCTATTTAACACATGGTGCTGGGTGAACTGGCTTGCAACCTGTAGAAGACTGAGACTGGGCCCACATCTTTCACCATTAACTCTCTAAGAGAGACTCTTACTGGATTAAAGAGTTA
Source organism: Loris lydekkerianus (assembly GCA_963574355.1). Taxonomy (NCBI): domain Eukaryota; kingdom Metazoa; phylum Chordata; class Mammalia; order Primates; family Lorisidae; genus Loris; species Loris lydekkerianus. Next base: position 3,555 of record CAUYPK010067826.1, on the reverse strand, counting down.
AACTTAAGACATGAAACTATAAAAATACTAGAATGTGCAGGGAAAACTCTTGGAGAAATCTGCCTGGGTGAATATTTTATGAGGAAGACCAACTGGACAATTGAAGCAGCATAAAAAATACACTACTGCGATCTGATCAAACTAAAAAGCTTATACACAGCCAAGAACATAGTAAGTAAAGCAAGCAGACAGCCCTCAGAATGGGGGAAGATATTTGTGGGTTATGTCTCCAAAAATGGTTTAATAACCAGAATCCACAGAGAAATGAAAAGTATTAGCAAGAAAAGAACAAGTGATCCCATCTCAGGCTGGACAAGGGACTTGAAGAGAAACTTCTCTGAAGAAGACAGGTGCACAGCCTACAGACATATGAAAAAATGCTCATCATCCTTAATCATCAGAGAAATGGAAATCAAAACTACTTTGAGATATCATCTAACGCCAGTAAGATTAGCCCACATCACAAAATCCCAAAACCAGAGATGTTTGTGAGGATGTGGAGAAAAGGGAGCACTTCTGCACTGTTGGTGGGAATGCAAACTAAAACATTCCTTTTGGAAAGATGTTTGGAGAACACTTTGAGATCCGAAACTAGATGTGCAATTAGATCCTACAATTCCTCTACTAGTCATATATCCAGAAGACCAAAAATCACACTATTATAACAATATTTGTACCAGAATGTTTATGGCAGCCCAATTCATAATTGCTAAGTCATGGAAGAAGCCCAAGTGCCCATGGACCCACAAATGGATTACTAAATTGTGGTATATGTACACCATGGAATATTATGTAGCTTTAAAGAAAGATGGAGACTTTACCTCTTTCTTGTTTACATGGATGGAGCTCGAACATATTCTTAGCAAAGTATCTCAAGAATGGAAGAAAAAGTATCCAATGTACTCAGCCCTACTATGAAACCAATTTATAGCTTTCTTATGAAAGCTATAACCCAATTGTAGCCCAAGAAGTAGGGGAAAGGGGAGAGGGAGGGTAGGGGAGGGGGAGTGGGTAGAGAGTGGGTAATTGTTGGGACCACACTTACGGGGCATCTAACAAGGGTACATGTAAAATTTGCTAGGTGTAGAATATAAATGTCTTAACACAATAACTAAGAAGGCTATCTTAACCAGTTTGATGAAAATATTTCAAATTGCATATAAAACCAGCACATTGTCCCTCATGATTGCATTAATATACACAGCTACAATCTAATAATTTTTAAAAAGAGGTCATAATATACAAACCTTGACCACATGACCAGTTACCACAATTAAGATTGTAAGTATCACAAGCATTTCCTTATTTTTTAAAAATCAGTGCATATGTTTGTGTGCACACACAGAGCAAATATTTTTGTTTTCTTTTCTATTTTTTTTCTTTCATATTGCTTTATCACATCATGTAAGATATGTTCACATTATAGCATAGATAGTTTTTAAGCATTGTTCATTTTACAAGATATAACCCTACATTGACCACTCTTCAGCTGCTAGAGTTCAAAGAGAAGACTAAAAATTACTAAAAGACAACCTCTTCTTCTTTAGGAAGTGTTCCCCAGTTAACAGATATATGCAGGATAGTTACATCATGTTAGTCAGATTATGAGTCTCGATTTTAAAACATTTACTATGGTTTAAGTAGATGTATATGAGTGCCAAGTTGACAAAGGAGAGACTTCTGATGTATATTTTTACTCATCACTTTGACTTAGCCATGGACTGCCAGGATATCTGATTAGACATTCTTTCTGGATGTGTCTTGAGCCTGTTTCCAGAATAAAATCACACTTGATTTGGTGGACTGAGTAAATTAGGTGGCACTCCCCAGTGTGAATGGGAGTCATCCAATCCACTGAGGCCATGAATGGAAACAAAAAGTCAAATAAAGTTTGAATTCACTACTCTTTTCTGGAATAATTGAACTGGGACATTCTTCCTCTCTTCTGCTCTTGGTTTTCCTAGTTCTCAGGCCCTCATATTTAGGCAGTAATCTATACCATCAATTCTATGGCTCTCAATTTTTTGCTTTCATGGGTCAAGATTAAAGATTCCAGATTATGGGATTTTTCAGCCTCCATAGTAGCATAAGCCAATACATGTACTGGCCCAAGACTAGACATATCAGTGACTATGAGATCTAATTTACGGTGTTTTATAAGAAGGAAACAGATCCTTTCCAGCTCCTATGAACAAAAGAGGATTTAGAGAAACTAGTGATGCTGCAGCCATCCTGCAAACCTGTGGGGCTTAAGAATGAGCCAACACAGAGGAGCCAAATTCTGATAAATTGTGTGAGCCTTTGAATTATAAAATCAGTTTATACATACACCAATGCAACTCTTTTGCCCCCCCTCAATATTATGTTTGTGAGATTCCTTCATGTTGTTTTGCTAACTGTGTGGTTCTATTGTTTACACTGATGTGGATAGTATTTTCTTGGATAAATTGTAGTAACTTTACATGCTCTAGCATTTGGACCTTTAGACTATATCTAGCTTTTTTTAAAATTACAAATAATGTTGTACATGTATCTCGTATTCAAATGTAGGAGATTATGCATTGTATTTACCTAAATCAAAAGTGTTGGGCTCTTCATCATATTTGTGTTAAACTTTACCGGTAATGCCCTCTTTCCTCATTAGTTAACTATACCATACCCTCCACCCATAACATGAGAGTTCCTTTTGCTTCAAATTGTGATAAATACAATATGACAGTATTTTACTAGTATACAATAAAATTTTAATTGCAGCTCTGTATTATTTTTTACAATATAATTACAGTAGAATCTCCATAGTTGGCCCCTCCCTACATTGACCACCCCTTAAGTTGACCTGATTTTCATAGTCCGGACATGCAGCACATGTACATGTCAGTATGGTAGGCCTAGTTCCTTATGTTGACCACTTCTACATTTGACCAATTTGTTTCAGTCCCTTGAGTGGTCAACTTACAGAGGTTTTACTGTATATATAGTTTCTTTTTAAAAAAGAATATCTAGTCCAAAATGCAGGCTTTGCACAAGTGTGTATTTTACCTTTTTCTAACATCCAACTTATGTGATAAATTTATTTACCAAAGGGAATGAATCTATAAAAGAAGTGCTAATGAGATCACACTGATAGACTAGAAATTCTGTTGAATTTCAGTAAAGTATAAAGGACTTGTCATTATACTGAAAAACAAAGCAGAGAAGAGGCATTTGTAGACTAGACATGTACAAGAGAAGGCTGCAGAGGACATCTGAGTTTCCAGGAAGCTCCCAACTTCCTCCTCCACATTCACCCAATCTAAAGTAGGACTTGACAGTTTACACACTGCCCCATATACTTATGGCTTCATATCTACTTTCTCATTCAAGAAAAAGGACAGTTAGAAAAACAGACTTTGAAAATGGCAGAAGAAAGTGACACTGAAGGCTTATAGTATCAATCTAGTCTTTGGGTCATAACAGTGAATGAATAAGCAAAACTCTAGATAATTGACAAGCAATCATTAGCACAATGGACATATCACACAGTAATAAAAATGAATAAATTAAAGACATATGCAA
>CAUYPK010067825.1:0-15898 GCA_963574355.1 Loris lydekkerianus | reverse complement strand
TCTTTGGTCATTTGGTCTTTGAATTCGTTGAATTCTTGAGATATCTTTTGGGTTACTGCTTGGAGTTCTAACTCAATCTTATTTTGCTATCCAGATTCTGAATTCAATTTCTGACATCTCAGCTATTTGTTTGTGCATGGGATCTTGTACTGTGTCTGCCCCATGGATCCTTGGGGGAGTTGATCTACTCTGATTATTCATATTGCCAGAGTTTTTCTGTTGATTTTGCCTCATGATTGTTTTTCACCGTTGCCTCTGGCTATCCTCAGATTTGGGGAGGTGTCTCTCCAAGATTAGACCCCGCTGGATCACTCTATTGTTTCTGGATCTTTGTGGGGAATGACCCTGTGTAGTTACTCTGGGGCTGCTCCAGCTAGGGAGTTCTGGTTGTGGAAGCAGCTCCAGCGTATGACACACCCTGATCCAACAATAGGGTGGGAGGTGGTGCACACAGTTCTGGGAATGCCTGGAACCCAGTGACTTTGGCACAGAGAGCCCAAGGCTCCAGAAGTCTCTGGACAGGAGAAGGGCTCTGCACAGAGGCAGGGAGGGCTCCAGAGGGCACCGGCTACCAATATCCCTGGCCAGATGAGCAGTCCAGTGTGGAGGCTTGGAGGACACAGGAGGGAGGATGCAGGGTTGCGTGGTTCCCGCAGTTCCTGGTCAGGGCATGTAGAGGCCTGGTTGGTGCGTGGTCTTGGTGCAGCTCTTATGGAGGTCCAGGTGGCACCAGGCCCAGGAGTTTGAGGTTGCTATGAGCTGTGACACCACGGCACTCTATCCAGGGCAACATCCCGAGCCTCCAGTGTGCCAAAACTGTCTCACTCTTCCCCGAAGGGTTAAGGCTGTAAGGCAGCTCAGTCCCAGCCTTCAGGCTGCTCAGTCACTAGGTTACTAGGTCCAACCCGATCCTTGTTCTGGGACCCTGAGGGCGGAGCTTGCTGGGGCAGTTCTCTCAATGGCTCACTGCAGCCCAGCTCAGTGTCTCTGTCTGGGGCCCCAGACAATGCCCAAAGTTCTCCGCACTCCTGCTCAAGCTCTCCCCATGGCAGTTAAACTGAGTGCCAAGTCCAAAAACACCAAAAAAGTTCACAGATAAGTCCTTTCTGGTTTGCAGTTTCACTGCTACTTGTACTTACGGTTGCCAGCAGGATTAGGTCCATCGAACACACATGACCACTTGCCAGTTTTCCACTGTTTTTGTCCTTCTCTTGGGGTCCAGAAGTCCCTTGCTGACTCCCTGTATCCTCAAAGGGATGATTATAGGCAGATTCCACCAGCCAGAGATGCCTGGAGTCTTATCTCCCCAGACTCACCGCGCCCAGTTGCAGGGAAGCTGTTACTCGGCCGCCATCTTTAATCTCTCAAACAACTACCAATATTTAGATAAAGGAAGAATGAAAGAAATAGGATTCTAATTTTTAAATGCATTTAAAAAAAAAGAAATTATATCAGTAATGACTGATGCTCTTTCCTGAAGGCTTTGCTGTATGAAGCACTTGCCAACTGTCCATTGCTGTTACTACATTTGATTGAATTGCATCAAGAATGATTTATTATCACCTTCCCTCCAATTACTAACTTTCTGAGACTTCCTAATATGTTCCAAGGGGGACATCTTCATTACGAACAAACTGGGGTGCACATGAAGTATTGTTCAAAATTGATTTTTCAATGCAAACAAAATAACTTTAGTATTGAGGTGGAATGAATATATTTTTTGTTTTTTGAGACAGAGTCTCACTATGTTGTCGTTGGTAGAGTGCTGTGGTGTCACAGGTCATAGCAACCTCCAACTCCTGGGCTTAGGGGATTCTTTTGCCTCAGCCTCCCGAGTAGCTGGGACTACAGGTGCCCACCACAATGCCCGGCTATTTTTTCATTGCAGTTGTCATTGTTGTTTAGCAGGCCCTGGCCATGTTCAAACCCGCCAGCTCCCATGTGTGTGGCCAGAGCCCTAACCACTAAGCTACAGGCACTGACCTGGAAGTGGAATGAATATTAACCCACCTTTGTGTGTTCACATCAATTTCTCTCTTCGCTTCTTTTGTCTCAGTGATGCCGTTGTTTTCTTTCACAAGCCTCAAAAGTCATTGCCTATGCTGTCCCCTGCATGTACCTACTAAGATTTGCAGGCTTCTTTTTTCCACATGGATCCATTCCCTGCTGGATGTAATCCTGATTTTCCTCTACATTGATGACTCTTCTCTCTCACTCTCACATTATAATGCAACTCAAAAATTATCCAGCAATAATTCATCAATAAGGTAAACTGTTTTCATGATGGTTTGTCCATGTGCATAATATATCTATGCCTGCTGCTTGTTTAGGGTTGGCTTGAGACCTTCTCCTGTGTGAAGAAGACTTTTGAAGTGTAAGGCCATCCATGTTCTGCCCACCTATGCATTAGCAAGGTCACCCTATGGGTGGGAGTCCAGCTCCCATAGCTGAGTCAGAGCCCCTCTCAATTCCAGCTGAGAGGATCCCCCACCATGTTACAAATTCTCCCTTTCTTTGTCAAGTAAATCCAGAATGAACTGCATGTCTTATTCTTGTGCTAATGTTTAATCTTCACAATACCTAGGATTGTGCTCAACCAGTATCTCCCTCTAAGGGAGAAATGAGTCATAAGGTGAAGATGAGCTTTAAGATGCTTTCCAGCATTATAAATCACTGTCTAAAGCATCTTGATTTATAGCTGACTTAAAGTGTTTAATCAGGAAAAAATTAAATGTTGGATCTGTAAATGGGATAGTAGTAGTACTTACATCATAGGTTTATAATAAAGATTAAATGAGATAGTGCTCATAAAGGATTTCATATAGTCCCTGTGCTAGTACTCAGAAATGCTAGTAGTTATTAGTATTAGTTATTAATTACTGTATTGTAAACTAGCCTACACTTGTCACTAATACAAAAATCACGTTAAGCTGGTACTGTTGTAAATGTTTAAGCAAGTAATAATTTTTACATGGTGTGTATTTTTCTACCCAAATTTGTTATTTAATTTGTTTTCCCAACACTGGTATTTGGTGAAGAAAACAGGTTGTTTCTTTTAGAAACCAAATTTTTTATATTACATTATTCTTAATAATGTGCTAGCCTGATCTTGAGACAAAGTATAGGAACTGAAGATGAAGCAAGTAATAATAATAACAATAAAAAATAAGTCTTAACTTTCTCCTTTCATCTCACTTCCTTAATGGGAAACCATACAAATACCATTCTATTTTTCCATTTCAATAATACTGAGGAATCTCAGAAATCAATGAAATTTTTCCTTAAAGAAGGTACATTTGTGATATTTGTTGCTAGGTATGATGTCCCAACAGCTGGCAGCTGTGACATCACTTCCCTTGGGCACATAATTATTTGTTTGCCTATTAAGTACTAAGGCCTAAGACTACATAAGCATAATCTTAAAATTTTTTCTGTCATTGTTTTTGTGTTCTATAGAAAACAAACCAGAAATACGCAGTCTAATACACTGCTGGTGAAACTCTATATTGACATGACATATTTGGAAGTTAATTTAATAATTTTTATTAAAATCTTTAAACACACCTATACTCTTCAGTCCTGCAATTTCATTGCTAGGAATTTACAGAAATGCTTGTACATAAATATATATTAGGATGTTTGCTGTAGCACTATTTATAATGCAATAGTATTGTCCCCAAATCAAGTCTATCATAGGAGACTGATTAAATAAAATATGATACATTCAGAAAATAGAATACTATAAAATTGTTTAACAGACTAAAATAAATATGCATCAAAAAAAAAAATGAAGAAACGGACATGAAGTCACTAAGTGGTTATTTCTCAGAAGAGCTAGTGCAGTGCGTCTTTACCTATTTTCTCCACTACATATTTTACTAATAGTTGAACTTCCAAAATAAGAATAAATTTCTTTTGTCAGGAAGAACACATACACATATATATTTAAATGTAGTATAATAAATACATAAAAAGTTCAAAGGTAAGTACCAAGCAAACTAGAGTGGTTGGTTGAAGTAAACAGGAATAACATTTGGTCTTTTGACTTCAAATCTATTATGTGTTTCATTTTTATTTATTTATTTTTATTGTTGGGGATTCATTGAGGGTATGAGAAACCAGGTTACACTAATTGCATTTGTTAGGTAAAGTCCCTCTTTCAACTGTGCCTTGCCCCCAAGAGGTGTGTCACACACCGAGACCCCACCCTCCTCCCTCCTTCCCTCTCTCTACTCCTCATTTCTTCCACCCCCCTCCCTCCCCTCTCTCTCTGCCCTCCCCTTCCCCCACCCCTAGTAATGTGTACTAGGTCATTAATTGTCCTCATATCAAAATTGAATACATAGGATTAATGCTTCTCCATTCTTGTGATGCTTTACTAAGAACAATGTGTTCCACTTCCATCCAGGTTAATACAAAGGATGGAAAGTCTCCATCCTTTTTAATGGTGGAGTAGTATTCCATGGTGTACATATACCACAGCTTGTTAATTCAATCCTGGTTAGTGGGCATTTAGGCTGTTTTCACATTTTGGTGACTGTAAATTGAGCTGCAATAAGCAGTCTCGGAGAGGTCCTCAAACTATGGCCCAAGGGCCACATGCAGTGGTGTGATTGTATTTGTTCCCATTTTGTTTTTTTTACTTCAAAATAAGATATGTGCAAGGTGCATAGGAATTTGTTCATATTTTTTTTTTGTTTGTTTTTTAACTATAGTCCAGCCCTCCAACCGTCTGAGGGACAGTGAACTGGCCCCCTGTTTAAAAAGTTTGAGGACCCCTGAAAGTGCAAGTGTCCTTTTGATAAAAGGATTTTTTTCCTTCTGGGTAGATGCCCAGTAATGGGATTGCAGGATCAAATGGGAGATCTAGCTTGAGTTCTTTGAGGGTTCTCCATACTTCCTTCCAAAAAGGTTGTATTAGTTTGCAGTCCCATGAGCAGTGTAAAAGTGTTTAGCTCTGCTATATCCTTTCTATATTCTTCATATCATTCATTTCTTATTTGATTCTATTTTTGGATTTCATTTGTTTATTTTCCAATTTCTCAACAATTTCCTTCATTGTTTTTTGGTTATTTTCCACTTTCTCAGCAATTGCCTTCATTGTTTTCATCTTCTGTATTTTAAATTCCCCTTCTGTCATTTCTAACATTTCTTTATAGGTGGCATACTTTGCAGTAGCTACCTCATGGTCTCTTGGGGGGGGGGGGTGCTCTGGACTGGTTTTTCATGTCCTAGGATTTTTCTGATGATTCTTCCTCACAAGTGTTTTCTTTTATCTCTTTCCTTGCCCTAATTTTCCTTTCACTTCCTCTTGCTTTTTAAGTTACCATGTCTCTGGCCTAAGGTTTCGATGAGTCCTTTTGGTACAGGACCAGAAGGATGAGAGGATTGAGGAGCAAGGAGGGAAAAAAGATTTTAAATAAGAAAAAAGAGAAAGAAGAGGGGTGAGTAAAAGGGAATATTGACAAAAAGAAGACAGGCACAGAAAGAGTGAGACAGGAGGAATAAAGGTGTACAGTAAGGTACTTTGACCCAATCTTAAAAACCCCCAACCTCTGCAGGTGTTGGATTGGATGGTTCCCTTGAGGTCAGCAGCCCTTTGCCAGCCTGTTCAGACACAGTGCACCACCTCCATCAAATAGAGAGGAAAGGCAAAATACTATAAATCAAACCAAAACAAATAAACAGAAAACTTTATAGGATAAAATTGGGGGGAAAACCAAATAACAGGTGCAGAAACACTAGCAAAAAATGAAGTTCTTATTATTAAAGAAGGCAACAATGGAAAATTATATTTACACTAGAAAAATTAAGAAAGAAAAAATAAAAGAAAAATATAGAGGGAAAATGTTGAAATAAATAAAAATATCAACAAAAACACATACAAAGCAGTATATATATCTTACTGAATATTGTTTGGGCAACAGGTGATCTTCTGGGGTATGAAGTGTTAAACAATGCTGATATAGCTATATGAGATGTTAAACAATGTTAAACAATAAACAATGCTGATAAGGCTATATGAAATGGAGACTAGAGGCCTCTGCTGATTTCTCAGGGTTGAGAGCCTAAATCTCCCCTCAGCCCACTTAAAAGACACTTTAACTTGTTAACTTTGGCTAAGCAGAAGCTTTCTCTGGAAAGCACTTGTCACTGGGAAGAATCAATATTATTAAAATGTCTATAGTTCCTAAAGCAATCTACCAAGTCAATGCCATCCCTATTAAAATACCAACATCATACTTTCAAGACTTGAAAAAAAGAACTCAAGCTAGACCTCCCATATGTAGTCCTGGGTTCATGCGATCCTCCTGTCTTAGACTCCCAGAGTGCTAGGAGTATAGGCATAAACCACCACACCCAGTATTATATTTAGTTTTTAATTTTTTTTATTTTAAAAATGTTACCAGCTTATTATTTATTCTAGGACCCATTTTCTTCTATGAACTCCCTTACACAAAAAGTTTAAATATAAACCAACTAATTCTGGGGAAAGCCTTCATTTTTCAGATTAATATGAGGGTACAAAGGATTAAGTCACAATGTGTGCATTTGTTATGTGAGGTCCTTGTTTAGTTGTGCCCCTCACCCAGAAATGTGCCATATACCCTTACATTGTGTCTATTAGGTGGGAGCATAACAACCACCCTCCTTCTCCCCACCAACATGAATTGAATTGAGCTTTTTTCTATGTGGGTGTGTAGTAGATTGTCTACTGGCTTCATGTTAGTATCAAACGCATTGAATACTGGTTTTCCATTTTCTTGTGATACTTTACTAAGAAAAATGTTCTCCAACTCTATTCCAGTTGATGAAAAAGATGTAACAGTCTCCGCCTATTTTTATGGCTGAACAGTATTTCATGGTATACATATACCACAGTTTAATAATCCATTCGTGTGTTGATGGACACTTGGGTTGATTCCACATCTTGGCGATTGTAAATTGAGCTGTGATAATCCAGGGCAAAAGTCCTTATGATGAAATGATTTTTTTTTTTCTTCTGTGTAGATACCTAGTATAAAAAGTTTTTTTAGAGATGGGGTTTCAATACATTGCCAGGTTTCAAACTCCTGGCCTCAAGCAATCCTTCTGCCTTGGCTGGCCAAAATACTGGGATTACAAGCACAAGCCACCATGCATGGCCCATCTTCTTTAGGATTCCTTCCTTTTCTGTACTATTTCCCCATCCTTGATGAGTCCCTCTCCTTTTCCCCCAACTCCTAGGCCCTTTCCTTTTTCCCCATGTGAACAGACCAAACTGGATGAACTTTTTGTCTTGAGGAAGATGTAACTCAGCATTAGTGGCTGCGTGTAGTTTATTATGGAGAAAAGGATTCTAAGGACAAATCTGGGACATAGTGTCATGATTGATTAGATCATGAGTATCACGATGGATATCATCCCCAGAGGTACCAATATTTCTGCAGCTTTTCTTGAGGGTTGAGGTGACAGAACATCAAGAAGTTTTTCAAACATGGCAAAAAAAAAAAAAAAAAAAAAGAAAAAGAAAGAAAGAAAAAAAGAAAGAAAAACCCCAACACACGATGCCTTTATGTTCTGAGGAATGGTAATTTGCATCACTACTCTATTTAGTTTTTGTGAGTGGCTTTGAAATGTTCAAGAGAGGAGTTATACTGCTAACCACCAAGTCTGGGTTCTTGCTGTATTTAACACTTTTCTTAGTATGTAGCTATTGAGCTTCAAAGGGAAACAACAGTTTACAAAGAAGAGAATAGAATACCATAATTCAAGAATGACTTTCTTCTTACTTTTTGTTTTGAATACATGAGAAGGAAAGAATAGAGCATCGATTACACTTTGTGTTCAGAACTATGAGTAATTATTTTGATAGCTTATTTCAAACCACACATATCTCCTTGGGAGAGCTATATCTGACTGCACATTTCTTTCTTTCTTTTTTGTTGTTTTTTTTTGTTTGTTTGTTTGAGCCAGTCTCACTATGTCACCCTCAGTAGAGTTCTGTGGCGTCACAGCTCACCCCAACTTCAAACTCTTGGGCTTCAGTGATTCTCTTGCCTCAGCCTCCTGAGTAGCTGTGACAACAAGCACCTGCCACAAATCCCAGCTTTTTTTTTTTTTTTTTTTTGGTTGTAGCTGTCCCAGGCGGGGTTTGAACCCTTGAGCCTTGTTGTATGTGGCTGGCACTATAACCACTGTGCTACAGGCACCGAGCCACATTTCTTAATAGGGTACAAATCCTAAGACTATTTTAAATTGAGCTGGGTCAATAAAGGACAAGATTTCTTTTCTTTCTTTTTTTTTTTTGTGACAGTCTCACTTTATTGCCCTCTGTAGAGTACTGTGGCATCACAGCTCACAGCAACCTTCAACTCCTGGGCTTAGGCGATTCTCCTGCCTCAGCCTCCTGAGTACCTGGGACTACAGGCACCTGCCACAATGCCTGGCTATTTTTGTTGTTGTTGGTGTTGCAGTTTGGCTGGGGCCGGGTTCGAACCTGCCACCCTCAGTATATAGGGCCAGCATCCTACCCACTGAGCCACAGGCCCCGCCCTAAAGGACAAAATGTCTTTCTTTCTTTTCTTTTCTTTTTTTCTTATTTATTTATTTATTTTTTTTGAGATAGAGTCTCACTCTGTTGCCCTGGGTAGAGTGCCATGGTGTCAGCCTAGCTTATAGCAACCTCAAACTCCTGGGCTTAAGTGATCCTCCTGCCTCTGCCTCCTGAGTAGCTGGGACTACAGATGTTCACCACAATGCCCAGCTAGTTTTTCTATTTTTAGTAGAGATGGGGTCTTGCTCTTGCTCCGGCCGTTCTCAAACTCCTGAGCTCAGGAAATCCACCCAGTTAAGCCTCCCAGAGTGCTAGGATTACAGGTGTGAACCATTGAGCCCAGCCAAGGACAAGATTTCTGAACTATCATGTGAATTGGTCCAAGTCAGAAACAGAAAGCTGAGAATGATGTAGAGAATTCCAGGGCACAGAGCAAGGTATTGTGGGCAGTGAAAAGTGCTCAAACATTCTCATCATCGCACAAAGAACTCTCAGACCCATTAGCCACCCTTCTCCACCCTGTCCAGCCATGTTAGCCACTGATCTGCTTTCTGTCTCTATAGATTTGCCTATTCTACCATTCACATGGGTAGACAGTGTGGCCTTGGGTGTCTGGCTTCTTTCACTAAGCACCAGTACTTCATTCCTTTCTTGGCTAGATGATATTTCATTGTATGGACATACCACATTTGGTTTATCCATTCGTCCACCCATGGGTGCTTCAATTATTCCTACCTCTTGGCTGTTTTGAATAGTGCTGCTATGAATGAATATTTGTGTATAAGTATTTATCTGAGTACTTGTTTCCAACTCTCTTGGGTGGTTTACACCTACAAGTGGAATTGCTGGGTCATGTGGTAGTTCTGTCTGGTAGTTTGCTTCACTGAGGAACTCCTAAACAGCCTTCCACTTTCATCCTAGCAGTGTCTGAGGGTTCCAAGTTCTCTGAATTCTCAGGCACACTTGTATGTATCTGTTCCTTTTTGTTTGTTTGTTTTTTAATCACAACCATCCTGTGTCAAGTAGCAGCAAGTTGTGATTTTGATTTTCATTCTCCTAATGGCTAATGATGTGTTGGCCATTTTTATGTTTTCTTTGGAGAAATGTTCATTGAAATTCTTTGCTCATTTTTTACTTGAGTTTTCTTTGTTTTTGTTCTAAGTTGTGGTGTATGTGTGTTTGTTCAGACCCACATACTATTAATATTTAAGAATAAAGGAAAACTACTGTTAGATTTTTGACGAGGAAAAAAAAGTCAAACTTTTCTTTTATCACAGAAAAAGACATACTTGCTGGACTTCCCTTTTTAAAAAACACAGTAAAAGCACCAAATTGCTAACGTTTTTATGCAGACTTATATAAGCACTCATATTTATAGTATGTGGATTAACAATATCTACATTTCAGGATTGTCATACAAATTAAATGAATATTTATTTCACTGCTGTACCCCTGCAGCTTGATACAATGCCTGGTACATACAGTAGAACCTCCATAGTTGACACCTTCCTGCACTGACCTCCATTAAGTTGACCTAATTTTCATAGACCAGGCGTGTACCAACACAGCTTCTTATGTTGCCCACCTCTGTGTGTCGACCAGTTTGTTACAGTGTCCTGGGTGGTCACCTTACAGAGGTTGTACTGCAGTAGACACTCAACAAATGGAGCTGAATAAATTCACAGAGGGTCCAACAGAGCTCTTCATGCACATCAGTAAGTCTGAGTTCCCCTTCAGGAAGCCTGAAGAAAGGAAGAGCAACTGCAGTGGCAGACCCCTGTGGGAAATTTGGATGTAGTGAGCTCTGAGTTTAGACACCTGTCTCCTAAATGCTATCAGATGTGTGGAGCCAAGTGATTTAAGGCATGAGAATTCTGGGATTGCATCTGTCTTCAATGAGAAAAGAGAATTTGGGTATGTGGGAGAGTGTTTAGGGCTGAAAAGGTTAAAAGGACCCCATAAGCTTAAATATTGCTCACTTGTGAATTCAGTCCCTTGTCAGTGTATTTTCTGGCTGGCATCCTGAGTCGGCAAGTGAGACCCCAGTGGAGAGGAGCAGTTGTCAGTGAGTCTAACTAAGGATGCGGAAGGGCTGACACACCAGGCCACTTGGAACACCTGCATGCGTCACCCTCCGACAGGGATGTTGTTTGTATTTTAGAAATGTTGTAGGGCTGATGTTGTCATGCAATCTCATGTCAGTTGCAATTGAATTGCAATTGATGTCTCATAATATTTTGATTAATAATGGAAACCTCAGGTAAATGCTGTCCCACTATCCTCCCCCTGTAACTATCTTTATCCTCCAGAAATATGAAAAGACTATTGGATACATCGGGAAAATTCATTACTCACCCTCTAATTATCATTTATGTCAATGCACAACCCAACATAACTAAAGAAGCCTTGCTCACAATTCTTTATAAACAGTATGTGACTGTGGGCCTGAGGAAAGAAGCTACTTATTGCAAATCAGAAATGTCATTTTCTGTGCTACAAAAGTGTTCGTTAGGGGCATGACAGCTTATCATACCTAGAAAATAGAGACTGCTTATTCATGCAGTTTAAATTAATGCAGCAGGAATAGCTGTAGGCACACATTAAACATCATTAGCTTTTTTAAAACATGGAAAAAAGAAGAAATATTTTAATGTTAGAAGTACTCTGATAAACAACAAGCTTTATGTTACACTTTTTAAAAGAAGACCTTTTTTTTTTTTAAAAAAAAAAGACATACTTAGCCTTGTTGAGCATAACAATAATAGTGTTTGAAACCAGGCTGCGCGCCTGTAGCTCAGCGGCTAGGGCACTGGCCACATACAATGGGGTTGGCGGGTTCAAACCCGGCCTGGGCCTCCCAAACAACAATGACAACTACAACAAAAAAATAGCTGAGTGTTGTGGCGGGCGCCTGCAGTCCCAGGTGCTTGGGAGGCTGAGGCAAGAGAATCACTTTAGTCCAAGAGTTTGAGGTTGCTGTGAGCTGCGACGCCAGGGCACTCCACCGAGGGCGACATGTGGCTCAATGAGTAGGGCACTGGCCCCATATACCGAGCGTGGTGGGTTCAAACCTGGCTCCAGCCAAACTGCAACAAAAAAATAGCCAGGCATTGTGGCAGGCGCCTGTAGTCCCAGCTACTTGGGAGGCTGAGGCAAGAGAATAGCCTAAGCCCAGGAGTTGGGGGGTTGCTGTCAGCTGTGACGCCATGGCACTCTACCAAGGCCGACAAAGTGAGACTGTCTCTAAAAAAAAAAGAAATGAAAAGAAAAGAAAAGAAATAACGTTTGAAGCCAAAAGCAACCCCTTAAAGCTATTGGACACAGGGAAAGCATTGTAAATATACAAAGTTCTTTTAGCTCCAAACCTAAATTCTAGTCAACTTTTTCTCTAGGCCAAATGAAAGACCAAGATACTCTGGCAAATTGGATGAGTTCCCCATGGTCGCTGATTTGGAATACATCTTCTAGCAATGACCAGGGGCCTAACTTTAAATCTGTTAATTCTTTGCTACTATAAAGTAGCTCTTACGTTACTGGGTCTTAAAAGCAGGATTTTCTTTTAACCTCTAGTATTTCTCAGCAGTTGTTGCCTGTGTTACGACTGATAAGCTCACTGTGTGTCTTTGTGGGGCTTGTCCGTCTTAAAGAACATTCAAAGAAAAGGAAAGGCTAGTGAGATACAGGAGACCTTGTTAGCTGAGATTTAGGGGAGACTTAGATAAATGCTAATGGGAGCAGGATGTGCATTGTGGAGAAAGAGGTGGCAACTGTAATAATGTGAACAACTATTAGAAATAATAAAATTGTAAAAAAGAAAAAATTTACAGAAACAGGTAAATGTCTGTTTTAACTAGTGGTCAAATCCTTGGAAATCGGAGCTACAGAAGATTTTTGTGTGGCTGTGGGCGTATACCTTACTCAGGAACAACAGAGGGCGTCTGTCTCCTGGACTGCAGAGCAGGAAAGGGGCAGGTGACAGCCATGGAAATTGTCACGGGGACAACTGGGGCCATGGGGGAGGCTGCGGTTTACCAGAGCCACTCACATCTGCAACTCGTTCTAAATTGAATTTTGCTTCTTTGATTTTTCTTGGGAAATTTAAAGATAAATTAACAAAAGACCTACAGTGCTGACATGTTTTGGATGCTATGTGCAATGAATAAAAGAGTTGTCAGGATTCAGGCATTTAAATCAATTCACCTGCTTTGTTCCTCATGCTCCTTATTTTTTTTTTAAAGGCTGTTCTGGATGTTATCTCATGAAATGCTGTATTATTCTGAAGTTTACCCACATACGGCTAAATAGACATATATGTGATCAAAAAACTTCTCTCTTAACAGATATTCCTTTTATCAGTAGTATCTTTCCTCTCTTATATTAGAGACCTAAGAATCTTGAAAGTTTTTTAAAAAACACGTCTTTCCAAATCATAGAACCCAGCAAGGATAATTGTGCTTATTATTATATTTACAGAAATGGAAATTGTTTCAACAATTTGCCCAAATGATCTAACAAGTTCATGATTGAGCTATAATTTAACTGGAATTGCTAGAATCCTATCTTAATGATTTTTGCTGCTGCTTGTTCAAATAAAAGGATATTGATTTTAAGGCAATCACAGCTGAGATGTAGTTCATATTTCTAATAATTTTCTCAGCAATACTGTTTCATTTCTCACCTGGAAGTAAAAGTATGTATAACTGTGTTAAAATTGTCTATTTTGGTGGTACAGTTTCTACATTTCCATAAATTTAAAAAAATTATAAGATGGGAGCTTAGTATGGAGTCAGGCTAATAAGAAATTTAAGATATCTTAATATCAGTATGATATTAAGAAATATATTAATATCCTTCTTTACTTTTATTTCTTAGATAAACAGCAACCTGAAGAAATTATAGAGTCACAAAGAGGTAAAATTTGTAATGTTATTAAGACTGATCTCAAAAGTAAAAAAGTACCTGTGTTTCTACCAGGTAAACCAAAGCAATGAGGTTTATTTAATTGATTGGTTTAATCTTAAATATTGAATTTGCAAGTGACTCTCTCCATCGATTAGTTCCTCTGCTTCGGAGATACTATTCATAGGCATAGGTTACTTGTAGTGAACAATTACTCCTTATTAATTTTCCTAGGAGATATATAATAAATTATCCTGGGCAACCTACCTGGATTATGTGAAAATTATCACATTATGGTCATATACTTTGGTTTTTGTGAAGCAGGCAAAAACAGTTATAAAAAATGACTGAAATTGGAGTCTGGGGAGACAAGACTCCAGGCATCTTTGGCTGGTGGGATCTGCTCATGAACATCCTTTTGAGGACACAGGGAGTCAGCAAGAGACTTCTGGACCCCATGAGGAGGACAAAAGCAGTGAAAAACTGGCCAAGTGGTTGCGTGTGCTCGTTCAGTCTAATCCCACTGGCAGCTGTAAGTACAACAGCAGTGGGATTGCAAACTGGAAAGGCCTTACCTGTGAGCTGTTTTTTTTTTTTTTTTTTTTTTTTTTTTTTGGACTTGGCACTCAGTTGAACTACCTTGGGAGAACTTGGGCAAGAGGAGGACTTTAAGCATTGTCTAGAGCCACAGACTGAGCAGCTGAGCCAGACAGAGCTAATAGTGTTTGGCTGTGGGTCACATAGAGCCATTGTGGGAGAACGCCCCATCAACTTCTGCCCTCAGGGTCATAGAGCAGGGATCAGGTGAGAGCGAGTAATTAGTGACTGAGTAGCCTAAGGGTAGGGACTGAGACGCCTTACAGCCTTAGCTCTCAGGGGCATAGAGTGAGACCAGTTTTGGCACAGGGAGTAAGTGGACAGCCACTTCAAGAGTGATCCCAGTCACAAGTGCTTTCCTGGGAAAGCTTCTGCTTTGCCAAGGTTAGCAGTTTAAAGTGACTTTTAAGCAGGCTGAGGAGAGATTTAGGCTCTTCACCCTGAGGGGTTTGAGAAATCAGCAGAGGCCTCCAGTCTCCATCTCCTACAGCAGTATCAACATTGTGATTAACATCTCATACCCCAGAAGACCACCTGTTGCCCAGACAATATTCAGCAAGATACTGCTTTGTTTTTGATTTTTGTTGCTGTTGTTTTATTTTGTTTTTTAATTTCAACATTTTCCCTATAGATTTTTCATTTCTTTTCTTTTTCTTTTCTTTCTTCATTTTTCTAGTTTAAATATAATTTCCCATTGTTGCCTTTTTCAACAATTAGAACTTCATTTTTGCTAGTTTTTCTACCCCTATTATTTGGTTTACCCCCAATTTTATCCCGTAAAGCTTTCTGTTTCCTTGTTTTGGTTTGATTTGTAGCATTTTTGTCTTTCCTCTCTACTTGGTAGACGTGGGGTACTGTGTCCAAACAGGCTAGCAAAGAGCTGCTGACCTCAAGGGAACCACCCAACTGGGCACCCCCAGAGGTTGGGGGGTTTTAAGGTGTATCAAAGTATACTACTGTACACCTATATTGCTTTGTCTCCCTCTTTCAGTGCCTCTCTTATTTTTGTCAATATTCCTTTTTACCCACCCCCCTCCTTTGTCTTTTTTCTTTTCTTTATTTTTCCATTCTTACTCTTCAACCTTCTCATCCTGTAGGTCCTGTACCAAAAGGACTCATCGAAACCCTAGTCCAGAGGCATGGCACTTAAAGAGAATAAAGGAAAATTATGTCAAGGAAATAGATAAAAGAAATCACTCATGAGAAAGAATCAGCAGAAAAATCCTGCTAACGTGAAAAACCAGTCCAGAGCAACCCCCCAAGGGACTGTGAGGTAGCTACTGCAGAGGATTCCACCTATAAAGAAATGTTAGAAATGACAGATAGGGAATTTAGAATACACATGATGAAAACAATGAAGGAAATGATGGAAACAATGAAGGAAACTGCTGATAAAGTGGAAAATAACCAAAAGGAAATCCAAAAACAGAATCAAATAAGAGATGAAAGATATGAAGAATATAGAAAGGATATAGCAGAGCTGAAGGAACTGAAGCAGTCAATTAGGGAACTTAAAGATGCAATAGAAAGTATCAAGAGCAGATTAGACTATGCAGAAGAAAGAATCTCAGAGGTAGAAGACAAAGCTCTTGAGATAACTCAGATAGTTAAAGAGGCAGAAAAGGAGAGAAAGCAGAACATTCACTGACAGAATTATGAAACGTTATGAAGTGTTCCAACATACGAGTTGTAAGAATCCCTGAAGGGAAAAAAATATGGTCCTTGGGGGGATTAAAGATGGCGGCTGAGTAACAGCTTCCCTGCAACTGGGCATGGGGAATCTGGGGAGACAAGACTCCAGACATCTCTGGCCGGTGGGATCTGCCTATGATCATCCCTTTGAGGATACAGGGAGCCAGCAAGGGA
>CAUYPK010067823.1:0-73033 GCA_963574355.1 Loris lydekkerianus | reverse complement strand
TTCATAGTACCCAAAGACGGGTAAGATCACTCTGTGTTCAGTCAACCTAAGATAGGGACCAAACCATTGATGTTTGTATCTCTATGACAGGTAAGACGGAAACTGCAAGAGCAGGCAACCTAAGACAGGGGCTATGTTTATCCGCCATACAAAAAACAAAAGAGGGAATTATTGGGCCCTGCCATGTGCCTGAGGCCTAGTGCAACTTCCCCAGCCTGACTAGAAGTAGATCCATGGAGCTACTTCCACGTAGCAATGACTCAGCAAGGCCCGGCCTGAAACTGCCTCTACCTAGATACAGCCAACGTGGTACCATGCCACTGGCCCAACCCTGTCACGCACCTCATCCCCCGCCTTCTTTCCCCGCCCCTTCCCCATGCTCTATATAAGCGGCTGCTTGACGCAATAAAGTTGAGTTCCTGCTTAAAAAAAAAAAAAAAGAAAAAAAGAAATGAAATCAGAAAGGAAGAGCAAAGAGAGGGAAGGAGGGAGGGGAGTGGGGCTTTGGTGTGTGTCACACCTTTTGGGCGCAAGACACAATTGTAAGAGGGACTTTACCTAAAAAATGCAATCAGTGTAAACTGGTTTATTGTACCCTCAATGAATCCCCAACAATAAATAATAAAGAAATGAAAAAAAAGAAAAGAAGAAATCTTAATAAAAAATTAATAAAAGAAAAAAAAAAAAAAAAGACCCCACTCCCCTCCCTCCTTCCCTCTCTCTGCTCCTCCTTTCCCCACCCCTCCCTCCTCCTTTCTCTTTCTGCTCTCCCCTTCCCCCATGCCCACCATGACATTGTCATTAATTGTCCTCATATCAAAATTGGGTGCATAGGATTCATGCTTCCATTCTTGTGATGCTTTACTAAGAATGTGTTACACTTCCATCCAGGTTAATAAGAAGACTGTAAAGTCTCCAATTTTTTTTTTTTTTTTTTTTTTTTTGTAGAGACAGAGTCTCACTTTGTTACCCCCAGTTGAGTGCTGTGGTGTCACACAACTCACAGCAACCTCCAATTCCTGGGCTTACGTGATTCTCTTGCCTCAGCCTCCCTAGTAGCTGGGACTACAGGCGCCCACTGCAACACCTGGCTATTAAGTCTCCATTTTTTCTGATGGCTGAATAGTATTCCACGGTCTACATATACCACAGTTTGTTAATCCATTCCTGGCTCTGCCTATTTTTAAATTGGGTTGTCTTTTTGTTGAGGCGTAAGTTTTTGCATGTTTTTGTTTATATAAATGGAACCCCTTTGCTTTTTCACTCAACAGTGTTGTTGAAGTCCAGCCATGCTGAAGGAGCGACCTGCTCTCGCTCAAAGTCCCAAGAGGGGGTGCACACCCACCACTTTCACAGTATCTTGCACATCCCTTTCCTGAGCCAGTTTTCAGGGTGTCTGCTCACCGTGGGGCTGGGGAGCTAGGATACCTTCACCATCTCCATTTCCCTGGGAGCCAGCACACGGCATAAGAGTGGCTGCAGTGACGGCAGCGCCTATACCCAGTGAGTAGGGCACTGGTCACATACACTGAGGCTGGAGGGTTCAAACCCAGCCTGGGCCAGCTAAAACAGCAAGGACAATGCAACAACAAGAGAGTGGCCGCGCATTGTGGCAGCATCTGTAATCCTTGGGAGGCTGAGGCAAGAGGATTGCTTAAGCCCAAGAGTCTGAGGTGGCTGTGAGCTGTGATGTCATAGCACTCTACCCCAGGGCAACAGCTTGAGACTCTGTCTCAAAAAAAGGAAGAAAAAAAAAAAAAAAGAATGGGTGCAGTGAATAAAGCCCCTCTTCCCTACACTGTTGACAACTGTTGAAATTATCCATCTCCTTGCCTGTGGCTCAGTGAGTAGGGCACCGGCCCCATATGCCAAGGGTGGCGGGTTCAAACCCAGCCCCGGCCAAACTGCAACAAAAAATAGCCGGGCATTGTGGTGGGTGCCTGTAGTCCCAGCTACTAGGGAGGCTGAGGCAAGAGAATCGTTTGAGCCCAGGAGCTGGAGGTTGCTGTGAGCTGTGTGATGCCATGGCACTCGACCAAAGGGCCATAAAGTGAGACTCTGTCTCTATCAAAAAAAAAAAAAATCCGTCTCCTGATTTCTGCCCAGTTTTATAAACTGGTGTCCTAATGTGTCTTAATTTGCATTTGTGATCCCTGGTGTTAACTGAGCATCTCATCATTTTATTTGCCATTCAGTCTGTTGCCGATTGAAATGCTTTTCTCACTTTTCTGTAGAATTTCCTGACTTTTTGTTGACTCGTAATTCTAAACTCCCTTGATTTAGACTTTTTTTTGAGACAGTCACTTTGTCACCCTGGGTAGAGTGCTCTGGTGTCACAACTCACAGCCCCTCAAAGCTCTTGGGCTCAAGCGATTCTCTTGTCTCAGCCTCCCAAGTAGCTGGGACCACAGGCACCTGCCACAATGCCCAGCTATTTTTAGAGACAGGGTCTTGCTTTTGCTCAGGCTAGTTGTGAACCTGTGGAACCTGTGAGCTCAGGCAATCCATCCACCTCAGCCTCCTAGAGTGCTGAAATCTGGCCCCCTTGTTTTAGACTTCAAGGATACTTCTTCCCAGGTACCTGTTAACTTTGACTTTTTTTGTAGTAGTAGTAGTGGTAGTAAGCAAAAACTATTCCTATTTTTCTTTAATTTAAGCAGGTTTAGTTTTAGAAGTCCTGGTGAGGCCAGGCAAGGTGGCTCACACCTGTAATCCCAGCACTTTAGGAGGCCAAGGTGAGTGGATTGCTTGAGCTCTACTAAAAACAGAAAAACTAGGCGGATGTTTTGACAGGTGCCTAGAGCACCAGCTACTCAGGAGGCTGAGGCAGGAGAATGGCTTGAGCCCAAGAGTTTGAGGTTGCTGTGAGGTATGACAACAGGGTCAAAAAGAAAAAAAATAAGTCATGGTGGCAGCAGCCTCTTTTTTTTCCTCGGAAGCTCCACCTCCTGTCTCTAAGGTAAGCATTTTGAAGCTTTCAGCTGAGAGCTACCGGGGAGATGCTTGACAAAGTAGGCACTTGCTACACAGAGGAAGGTTTCAGAGGGCTGGGAGGGAGGTGTCCCGGCACCCAGCCTCCCTTAGACCACGAAGCCTTTTTTGGTTGAGGTAAATGCTACTAACTTAGCAGCCTGCCTACTCGGCCTGCCCCCAGTAACCTTCATCTGTTTGTTGTCCCCAAACACCATAAAAAAGGCCAATGTGATCTATACTGCAGAAAACTTGCCCCACAGAGCAGGGGCTAACGTGACACTGCTGAGGTACTTGCTCCTTGGCCCTAATGCCAGGGCCAAACCACCTTTCTTCTCCCTGTGCTCCTGTGCCAGCCCCTGGATCCAAATAGATCTTTCTAGTCCTGATGGAAATGGAAGGCTGTGTGGGGCAAACATTTCTGCATTGTTCAGAGGCTATCCCAGGGTCACTGCCTGACAGGGGCAGTTTTTCTGCTCACACCAGCCTGACCAGGCTCCCTTGCTTGGGTAAGCAGCAAAAATAGCCCTGCAACCCACCTTAATATAAAACCTTTCCTAAATCTTTCCAAATCTTTTTTGGAGACAGAGCCTCAAGCTGTCGCCCTGGGTAGTGTGCTTTCACGTCATAGCTCACGGAAACCTCCAACTCCTGGGCTCAAGCAAGCCTCCTGTCTCCGCCTCCCAAGTAGCTGGGACTATCGGCACCTGGGCTATTTTTTGGTTGCAGCCCTAGTTGTCTGGTGGGCCAGGGCTGGATTTGAACCCACCAGCTCAGGCTTGACCCTATCCCCACAGAATCAAGTTTGAAATATGAGAAGTGGCAGGACTGGATCTACTCAGCCACTCTGCCTTCCTTGACCCAGGAACTAGGTTGTCTTGAAGGGCACTAAACCAGACTGGGCTGATACCAGGTGCCACACCCAGACTCTACAGAGCTACTATTTGATCCATTCAGTGATTGCCATATTCCTTAAAATGTGGTCTAAAAGCCATCTGCAATCCCACATGCAGCTCCCCATGGCTCTTGCTGGCAGCCAGCCTTCAAAAAATTGTCCCATTGCTTCTGGACATGCCTTTCCAGTCTGTGGCCCTGGTAACAGGCAGCTTTGTCAGCTAGCACTCCACTCATGAGCCTTTTGACAAATTAACAGCCAAACTGCCTGGGTCTCCTGGCTCTTCAAGGTTGGTTTGGAGGAAACCAACTACTTGTCTGGTATTTTGAGGGACAGTTGTTCCACAATCCCTGAAACAAAGCTGAGCAGCACCAACATAGAACATTTGCCTTTTCCAGGCCTTTTTATCCCACCCACGCTGCCACGCCCCCAAATAGGAGCCAGCCGTTGTTTACTGCAGCACTTTATTTTCTTACACAATGACCGTGTTGCTGGGGCCTAATGTTTTCACATTAACAGTAGAAAACCAAAATTTGTCATCTCTTAAAAGAATTGAGAATTGCGTACAAAAACCTTACATAAATTAAAAGAATGAATAAATTTACAGGTGTAAATGCAAACTGCTTCCAACTCAAGCCAAGTAATCACCCATGGTATTCCAACAGGAAAACATCAGGTAAGAAAGGAAACTGGGTCCCAAAGGCTTGGACTTTTCCAACCCTGTTAGACTGGCAGGACAGAAGTGACAAGTAGTCAGGAATCTTGCCAGTCCCTGGAGATCTGGAATGGTCAGCTCTGCCTTAATACCCTGCACAGATCGAGAGGCTGATGGCCACACATATTCACCAGGCCACAGATTTCTCTTCCAAAAGAACGTTCTCACACCTCAGCCAGAGGTGACTGAGCCACTTCTCAGGGGTTTAAATCAAAGATACGTACAGGGCATTAAACACCAAGGGAACAGTAAACTTGAATACAAGGTCAAAATCAGCAACAAGTTCTACAATCCAGTGCTGATACCAGATACAAGCTTCAAGGACAATTTCTTTTCAAAGGCGTATTCCAGTTTCGTGAGGCCAGCGTGAGGTGTGCATTCACCGGAGCAGATCTGTACTTCTGAACCAACTCGTGCAGCAGGCGCTAATATGTCTGCTTGCAGTCCGTTTAGAAGCATTTACGGTGGACAATGGAGGGCCCAGACTCATCGTACTCCTGCTTACTGATCCACATCTGCTGGAAGGTGGACAGTGAGGCCAGGATAGAGCCACCGATCCACACCGAGTATTTGCGCTCAGGGGGCGCGATAATCTGCAAAGATAATCACATTGCTTCAGTTCACACTGCCTATCCAGCTAGGACTCCCCCACAGGAGGCTGCCCAAGCAACTCACCTTAATCTTCATGGTGCTGGGCGCCAGGGCAGTGATCTCCTTCTGCATCCTGTCAGCGATGCCGGGGTACATGGTGGTGCCACCAGATAGCACTGTGTTGGCGTACAGGTCCTTACGGATGTCCACATCACACTTCATGATAGAGTTGAAGGTAGTCTCGTGGATGCCACAGGATTCCATACCTAGGGAACAAAAGCCTCCCTTAGTGGTCCCAAGTCACCTTAGTCTTCCCCTTATTGGCACGCTCTCTCTAGACACCTACCGAGGAAGGAGGGCTGAAAGAGTGCCTCTGGACACCGGAACCGCTCGTTGCCAATGGTGATCACCTGACCATCGGGAAGCTCATAGCTCTTCTCCAAGGAGGAAGAAGATGCGGCAGTGGCCATCTCCTGCTCGAAGTCCAAGGCGACATAGCACAGCTTCTCCTTGATGTCCCGCACAATCTCACGCTCGGCTGTGGTGGTGAAGCTGTAACCACGCTCCGTGAGGATCTTCATGAGGTAGTCAGTCAGGTCCCGGCCAGCCAGGTCCAAACGCAGGATAGCATGGGGGAGGGCGTACCCCTCGTAGATGGGCACCGTGTGGGTGACCCCGTCTCCAGAGTCCATGACGATGCCAGTGGTTCGCCCAGAGGCGTATAGGGACAGTACAGCCTGAATGGCCACATACATGGCCGGGGTGTTGAAGGTCTCAAACATGATCTGGGAAGGACAAGGAAGGCTCAGTCAGAGGCAGAAATCCACAGCCACCCCACACCCACACTCACAACATGCTGGCATGCCACAACGTGATGTATGGAGAAAAGAAAAGAACGCAAGCAGAAACCAAATGAGAAACCTGGAAGCTTCAGGAAGGAAATGCCAGGAGAAGAACAGAACCCTGGAAACAGTGAAAGAAACACTTGAAATTTCAGAAAATAAAGCGGAATAGAAAATGACTTGTGAAATGCCAGGGTGTGTCACCAGCCGGCTTAGCCTCACCTGGGTCATCTTCTCTCTGTTGGCCTTGGGGTTCAGGGGGGCCTCTGTCAGCAGCACCGGGTGCTCCTCAGGGGCCACACGCAGCTCGTTGTAGAAGGTGTGGTGCCAAATTTTCTCCATGTCATCCCAGTTAGTGACAATGCCGTGCTCAATAGGGTACTTTAGGGTCAGGATGCCACGCTTGCTCTGGGCCTCATCCCCCACGTACGAGTCCTTCTGACCCATACCCACCATTACGCCCTGCGGAAAAAGGTCATAAGGGTCAAGGTCCACTCAAGGCGGGGACCGCGTCGGCGCCCAAGGATCCAGGAACACGCAGATGCCCTCTACTCACCTGGTGCCGGGGGCGCCCGACGATGGAAGGGAACACGGCTCGGGGGGCGTCATCCCCAGCAAAGCCAGCTTTGCACATGCCGGAACCATTGTCAATAACGAGGGCAGCGATTTCCTCTTCCATTGCGATCTACGAGGAAAATGACTCAGATGAATCCCGAGGCGCGCCCCTCAAGAGGAAACACCCTCTACTCGGCTTCGAGGTCCCGCCACCTCTTACGAGAGTAACCGTATGGAACGACCACTGACCCTTTCCCGTAACGCCCCCCCGTGCAACGGCGCCAGGCACTCCGCCCTGGGCGCCCGACCCAGGCCCACCCCGCCGGACCGTCCTTTGTTCCTGGGCGCGCCGACACCGGGCCTCTCGGGGCAAGAAGAAGGCCTCCGGGATCCGGAAGCGGCGGGCCGTGGCGTTTCGCTCTTGTCGGAGCCGAGACCTGGGTGGAGGGCGGCGCGGGGAACTTACCGGCGGAACAGCAAAACGGCAGAAGAACACACAGCACAAGCCGGCGGCAGCGAGTGAGACCGACCGCCGCCTCCCCCGCCGCTATTTAAGCGGCCGCGGCGCGCGCGCGCGCCCCCGGCGGCGCGTGCGGCCCCAGAACGTGTCCATATATGGCGATCTTTCCGAAAGCCGGGCGCCCATTGGCCCGCCCGGCCGGACACGTGGGGCGGTGGCCCGCACCGCCCCCCAACGGCCCCGCCCGCGCCGCCCCCGCAGGCACTGAGACCCTCTGCGGACCGGCGGGCGGGGCTGGCCAGCCAGTCTCTGGGGTCGCCCGCAGGGCCGTGGGGCGACTGGTCGGGCCCCGCCTTGGGGCTGCCACACTGTAGGGAGCGCCGGACTGCGCCCCGAAACTACGTGGCCCGGGGCGGGTGGGCCTCGAGTTGGGGTGAGTCCCCGCGGCCCCGGCCCTTCTGGGGGGCTTTGCTTCCCTAGATGTCCCCCGTGAGTGTTTCCTTCGGGCCCTGCAGGGAATCCTGGCCGAACAGGCCGGAAATCGGCGCCGGAACAGAGCTGGGGGAGGGGCAGGGCTGGGGTCCCAGCTGGCCTTCCTCCGGGTGTCCTAAGGCCTGAGGCTTGGGGAGCCGTCACTTCTCCCCAGTGGCGATGGGAAGGAGTTGCCGGTCTCCCAGGGCAGTCGCGACCGCTCAGGCTGTTACATGGGAGGAGGGAACGCACAGCGGTGCGGAAACGGAGGCCCCACTCTATCCGGACACATCCTGTCCCTCAAACCACAGGCCCGATTGTCTGCTGGTGCGGGCTCTCCTCCGGGTTTAGGGTCACCCCACTGCCTCCATCCAGAGGGAGCCGTGGGCCTGGGGCTTTGTTTAGTTATGGTCACCTGGGGACATTGTAGGGAAACTGAGGTAGGGAAGGGGAATCCTGACTTTCCAAGTGGCTGTTCTTCCCGTCCTAAATGTGCTAAGAAGGGAGGAGCCTGTTGGCGATTCTAGGAAAGTGTCGGTTTATGGCGCACTGACCCCAGACTGTTCCCGGGCAGTGCGTTTTCGTGATAGAGTGCAGAACATGTCTTCAAGAGTCTGCACTGGCACGATGGTTTCCTGGGGTTTGTGAGCCTCTGGAATTGCTTAACATGGAACTTAAAACATCAGAAGGACCGCCTGGAAAGAGCGATGGCGGGGGACGTTTGGCAGTGAAGTGACAGACCCGTCCAAGGTAGCAGGGAACTAACTCCGCTTTACCCTGGCAGGTTGGGGGACTGGGCCAGGCTCCCCACGAGGTGTTACCGCCTTCCGCCCTGCAAGCTTAGCTAGAGACCCCATCTAGGAGAGTGATAACACTGGACACGTCCCAGGTCAACTGCCAGCTGCAGTCACCCCTAACGCCAAGACTGCGCCTATTGGCCACTGTACCACTAGGCCTAGCTGGGAGGGTGCTGGGTTCCGTAACCCCCAGACTTTCCAGAGCCGCCGATAAGGCTAGTCGTCAAGAATGTGCTCCCCCGTGGGAGAACTCCGGACTAGGCCTCCAGAAAACCCACCCTGACTTGCGCCCCTGGGCAGAACCACAAGCCTGCCCGACTCCTGGGAGGTGGCTTCCACTGGGGTGGGGCGATCCCAGGATAAGATGTCTCATGCCCAGGGACTTGGGCGGTAGAATGTATCCAACCCTTGTCCACCGCACCCCCCAAGTTCTCCTCAACTCCGGGCGGGGGTCTGCCCCTCCTCGGACGCCAATTCTCTAAAACTCCTTTGTTCCAGCGTGTGCCGGGAGGAGCTACACCCGGCTTCCACCTGGACTGCGAGCCTGAGAAGCCTCGGTCCCCATTCCACCCTCTCCTCAGTTCCACGGTGCATTCCTGAGATCGCGGGGGCGGAGCAGGGCGGCTGCTTCCCCTTCCGAGGCCGCGACGCGGGGTCAGGTGCGGCTCAGGTGCGCGGGCGGCGGCGAGGCCATATTTGGCGATCTGGGCGCTGCTGCTGTCCCAACCGGGCCGCCGAGAAGCCGAGCCCAGGGGAGCGCCGTCCCCGCCCGCCGCCGGCCTTGAGTCACGGCGGGCGGGGGGCGGAAGTAACGGGGGGGCGCCTGTCCAGGCTCCTAGCCTTATTTAGTCAAGGAGGCCACCGATTGGCCGGCGAAGTGCAGGGGCGGGGGCGGGCAAGGGTTGGGGGCGCCGCCCTGGGTACCGGACGGCGAGTCCTGGAGGCTACAGCACCTGGGGGCTCTCAAGTGGATTAAGGCCCAGAGTCTGGCGGGGTCTGGGGGGCGCGGTATTGCCCGCTATGATTTTTCTCTTGGGCAGCTCAAGGCCGCGCCCAAGGTCGCTTTGGGGCCTTCCTGGGAAGCCGGTGCCACTGGGCCGCCCCCACTGCTTGTGGGGCCAGAGCCGGAGGGAGCCTGGTGGCCTAGGCCTGGGAAGAGGAGAGTCAGCCGCTGCACTGGTACTAGATGCTGGCGTTTCCTTTTCAGCTTAGGGATGGAGTCTCTGGCTCAGAGAAATGATGTGATTTTTTTTTTTTTTTTTCTGATTTAGTGTTGGTTCTGGTAACTTTTTGTGACCTTGTTGTGTCTTGTTTCATACTCTGCCTGTGTAGTGGATGAGAAAACAGCAGCCCAGAGAAGTGGCCTCACCTTGGTAGAAAATGTGGCAGAGCTGAGCCCCCAGGCTCTCACCCTCCTGGTTGTGGCCCCCAGGGCTTTCACTGCCTTATGGGTCCTTGCCCTGTTCTGCTTGTGTACAGTGTCAGACTGTCTTCCCTCAACTTCCACCTCCAGAGTGTTCTCTGGACTCTGGCCGGCTCCGCCTCCCACCTCTGCACTACCCCCAACTGCGCTGGAACTTTGGCCCCACTCTTGGCTGTGCCTATGTCATTTCATCACAAGGAATGTCTTTTTTTTTCTCCTCCCACCAAATATAACTTGAGATCCTGAAAAGAGGACAGTGGCCTGGTGAGGGTGCTTGTGCCAATAGTCCCAATCACTCTGGATCACTTGAGCTCAGAGGTTCCAGACCAGCCTGAGCAAGAAATAGACCCTTGTCTTTACTCAAATCAGAAAAACTAGGTGTTGTGGTGGGCACCTGTAGTCCCAGCTACACCGGAGGCTGAGGTAAGAGGATCACCTGAGCCTGTGAGTTTGAAGTTGCTGTGAGCTAAGACACCCTGGCACTCTGTCTAGGGCATAGAGCAACACTCTGTTTCAAAAATAAAAATAGAAAAATTAGCCAGGTGTGGTGGTGGCACCTTTAGTCCCAACTACTCAGGAGCCTGAGTTTAGGAATTCTCTACCCAGGGCAAGAGTGAGACTAAAAAGAGACAGTAGTGAAACTCAAATAGTGTGTGTAGTAGTAAGGGCCAAGGTGAACCTCTCAGTTACGACAGTTGGCTCATGATTCTGTAAGATGTCAACATCAAGGGACACTGAAGTACGTATGAGGACTTTCCTATGGCAAGTCTAATATTGTCCCATAATAAAATATCAATTTGAAAAAATCCAAGGAAAACACTTTTTGCCAACTCCCTCAGCCTGGTTTCCTCCTCTTTGCAGACAGATCAAATGCACTGTAATGAATTGTCCTGTTCCTTAAAGCCTTTTCCAGGACGCTGGCTCCCATGGACTAGGGCAGTCTTGGAGTAGGTTCTGTCTGTCTGGACCAGTGGGCCCAGAGGTTGCCCTGGTGAGCAAAGCCAGATTACTGTGGCTTGGCCTGGCCACCTCTTAAGTTTGACTTCAAAGAACAAGGTCAGAGTTGCACACCTCAGCCTCCTGCCTGGTGCCCAGTTGGGTTGGGTTCTGCTCATACTGCACAGACTAAACCCCAGAAGGTTGGGCTGGCTGGAGTCTCCTTGGGCTAGAGTGCCCCCCCATGGAGTCACTCAGGTGGTTGTGCTCCGTCTAGTGCTGCAGGTTTATGCAGATGCATCAGACCAGGCCTCTGGGTGTGTCCTCCAGTTTTCACCTCAGGGAGGCTCCTGGACCATGCTGTTTTACAGATGGGGAAGCTGAGGCAGTCTCCTATGTCAGGGTAGTGAAACAAAATGAAGGCATGTTGCATCCTGGGAGGTCAGAAGGTTCAAGGGAGCAATGTGGGCACCCAATGAAGTTTGGGGGTGTTGGGTCCCTTGGCCCCACCCTATGGTGTCTTACTTTTTTTTTTTTTTTTGGAAACAGAGTCTCACTTGTCACCCTGGGTAAAGTGCTGTGGTGTCATAGCTCACGGCAACCTCAAACTCTTGGGTTCCTCAGCCTCCCAAGTAGCTGGAACTACAGGCACCTGCCACAACACCTGGCTGCTATTTAGAGATGCGGTCTCACTCTGGCTCAGGCTGGTCTCAAACTCGTGAGCTCAGGCAATCCACCCGCCTTGGCCTCCCAAGTGCTGGGATGAGCCACCTCCCAAGTGTGAGCCACCGCACCTCCACTTCTGGGAGTTCCTCTGAGGCCCCCCATCTCCTGTCTTGAGTGTAGCAGAAACCAAGGAGCCCCTGGAAGAACCCTGAGGTGGGATGCTCTGGTTCTGGGCCAGACCCTGTTCCTGCTCTGCAGCCTCTTTGGACATCCCTTCTGTCAGAGAGAGGAGATGGGCCAGTGACATGAGGTATGTGGTCGACCAGGGGCTCTGAGGTTGGCAGCCTCCTGCATGAACAAAAATAGGAATCCATCAGGTGACCTCTTTCCAGGTGTTCAGTTGTAGGTAGGGAGTAGGAAGTCTGAACACCTGGATGTGTCAGGACAATGCCAGAGACTTAGGGCCGCCCCCACTGCTCCTGGGGTCAGAGACAGGCTCAGTGGGCCAGGTGACTCCCTGGGTCTCCTTACTGGCCAAGGGCAGGGCTGAGACCCTTAGCTCTAGAAAACTTTGCTGGGGTGCAGTGTGATTCGAGTGCAGGAACAACTGTGCCCTCCTCCACAGACTCAGGCGTGCCTCACCCCAGGAGCACCCTGTTCCTCTCCCAACCCCCCTCCTCCAGCAGTTATGGCCTGGAGTCTGTTTCCACCTCTGCACAGTTCTGACTGACTCCCTGTGCAGCCTTTACAGATTGCAATGGTAAACAAAGATTAAACCCAACAGTCCCAGCCTCTGCGGTGGCTTCCCCACATAGCCCCACTCTGAAGCCAGACAGCTCTGACTGCCTTTCTGCCCACGCCTGCTCCTGGGTTTGGCCCTCCTCTCACCAGCCTGCACCTGCCTCTGGCTTCCCACAGTGGATTCCCCCAGGTTGCAGATCATGTCCCACAGCTGGCTTCCCAAGGCCACACCCACCTCATGATGGCAACTAAGCCCCTTACGTGCCTGCCTGCCCTTCCACCTTCACCTATGCACCCCTGCCCGCTGGCCCAGACCTTGACCATGGCCCAGCTGTTCTCTGGCTGCCCCCTCCCTGTTGGCCCCCACACCATCCCCTGCCACCATTGAGTCCCATTGATAATTCACTTGTTTTTCCCCACCCTCTGTCCCAGGGCATAGGTTCCTGGGACACAGCCTTGTCCTCCATGGTGAGGCTAGTGTCATCTGTACCTGGAAGAGTGCCTGGCACCCACATGTGGGTAGGAAGTCAGAATGGAAGTGGAATGGAGAAGGTGGGGTTTCCAGCCCTGAAGGAGGAGATGAGGAAGCCAAGAAAGCAGGGCAGGTTCTGGCCCCCCTTCCATCCCGATTACAAAATGCAGAAGAGGGGCGATGGGTGAGGGCTGGGAGGGAAGAGAGGCATCTTAGACGCCCTTTCCCTCCGCCCAATTGGTAGGCTTCCCTGGCTGTCCAGTCCCGGCAGGGAAGGGGGAGTCTGGGACGGGGGAGGTGAGATGAGAAGACCCACGGTTAACTTGCACCTCTCGCTCTGGCCTGGGCTGCGGGGAGCTTTCAGGGAAGCTGTGCACAGCTTGACTAGACTAGGTATGGCCCCCGCCCCCGTGACAGGTGTCCCCACCCTCCAGACGCCTGGAAACGGGGTAAGGGCAGGAGGCCACTGCTCTAGACACTCTGCCTCCTCCCCACTGTCCCAAGGCCTCAGCTGCTGCGCGCGGAGTGGAGTGAGGCGGGGCCAGGCTCGCGACCGCACCTCCTGCGGCAGACTGTCCGCAGAGTGGGCGTGGCCTGGCCGGCTGCTGGGGGAGGCAAATTGGAGGCTGTTCTCGGCGCCCCTCAGTGGAGGGCTCCTGCTGAAACCTGTGGGTGGCACCGAGGCCTGGGGCGCTCTGAGATGCAAGCGGGGCCACCCCTGCCCTTCTGTACCCCCTGCTCTGCACGCACCTCCGCCGTGGTTCCCCCTGTTCACTAGCTTGGACAGCTGGTCCAAAGGTGGCGACGAGGCATGGGCCTTGGGGAGGGCCCAGCCAGTGTGGTTCCTGGGTGGGCCGCCGGGTGGGCCCTGCTAGCGCCGCTGGGCCAAGAGCGCGGCCGATGAGTCAACAGCCGCCGGGGCAGGGCTTCCGTGGGTAGCGCGAGAAGCTGCACTGACCTCAACTAGTGCTGACGCGGAGCGGGGCGGTGCAGGATGGAATCAGCCTGCACTCAGGGCAGGGCATGAGGGGAGGGCCGGACAGGCCAGGCCAGCCCGGATGTCCTGGACACAAGGTTCAGAGGCTGACAGCAGAGGAACCTCCAGCTGGGTATTCTAGACCTGGTGGGTCTTGAATACAAAGCTGGTGTCCCCCGAGGCTCAGCGACCGGTTCTGTATGCTTACTGGGCACCACAGGATTATTACAGCCATTCTGCCACCTTTATTTTTATTTTTTGAGACAGAGTCTCACTATGTCGCCCTGGGTAGAGTGCTGTAATGTCGCACCTCACAGCAACATCAAACTTCTTGGGCTTAAGCGATTCTCTCAACTTGTCCTTCCAAGTAGCTAGGACTACATCACCCGCCACAACGCCCGGCTATTTTTTTGTTGCTGTAATTGTTTAGCAGGTTGGGACCGGTTTGAACCCATCAGCTCCAGTGCATGTAGCCTGCGCCCTAACCTCTGAGCTCCTGGTGCAGAGTCCATTCTGTCGCCTTTAATAACCATCATTTCCCAGAAAAGCAAAGGGAGGTCTAGAGGTGCTGAGAGATTGGTTCCAGGTCACACAGCAGGAAAATGTGCCTGGGCTGAAGGGGTGGAACTCTAGGTGTCTTACTACTACACGCTCCTGCTGGGGACACAGAGGGCCATCCAGGGGTGAGCTGTGTTAGGTGCTCCCCAGGCTGTGAGCTGTGGGCAAGGTTATTTGGGGCTGGGCTGGGTCCAGGAAGGGAGGTGGGGACAAGACAAGGTAGCACCCTCAGACAACCTGAGTGTCACCAGGACAGCCACACCTGCTCCTGGGAAAGTGGGGAGAGCAGAAGACTGGGAGGTGGCCCTAAAGGTGGAGAGACCCACCCTGAGAGAAGGACTGGTCAGCCCCTCACCTTTGTGACTGCGAGAAGGAGTCATCCCAGGGCATCCCCATACATGGCCCCTGCCCACAAGTACCTCAGGCTCTCTTGTTAACTGCTAGCACCTGAGGGAGCCTGTTTCCTGCAGACCTCACAGCAAGAATTGTCCTCTCATAGGGAGATTGAGGCTCAGTGGGCCATGTAACTCCCTGGGTCTGCTTACTGGGAAGGGGCAGGACTGAGACCCCTAGCTAAAATTTGGAGTTTGCATATCTGCAGATGTCTTTCACATTCCTCTGTATGGTTACTTTGGGCGGCAGGGAATTTCAAGTTGAAAATCAGCCTCAGGCCTACTATGGTGGCTCACACCTGTAATCCTGCACTTTGGAAGGTTGAAGCAGGAGGATTGCTTAAACCCAGGAGTTTGAGACCAGTTTGGGCAAAATAGCAGGAATCCATCTCCATACCAAAAATATATACATATTTGGGTGAACTCTAGAGCAATACAGAATAAATAAAAATTTAAAAATGAGGGCAGCATCCGTAGTTCAGTGGTAGGGCACCCGCCACAGGCATCAGGGCTGGTGGGTTAGAACCCAGCCCAGGCCTACTAAAACAAAAGAAATAGCTGGGTGTTGTGGCAGAAGCCTATGGTCTCAGCTACTTGGACAGCTGAGGCAAGAGAATCACTTAAGCCCAAGAAGTTGAGGTTGCTATGTGCTGTGACACCACTGCAGTCTACCGAGGGTGACATAGTGAGACTCTATCTTAATTTAAAAAATAAAAATTAGCAGGGCATGGTAGCTCATGCTTGAGCCCTGGGGTTCAAGCCTACAGTGAGCTATGGTTGCATCTCTGCACTTCAGCCTGGGCAACGACTGAGGTCCTGTCTCTAAAAAAATTAAAATTAAATAAGAAAGAAAAACTGGCCTCAAATGTTGAAGGCTTAGCCCACTTCTCCTTCTGGTACTGTGCTATTGAGGAATGAGTGCTATTGGATTCTCAGGCTGATGTACACAATTGTTTTGTGTTTCCCTAAGAGCTTTTGGGCTTTTTCTTGCTGATGTACAATTTCTTGATGTAGTGGGTAACGCCCTCTCATTCATGTGGTTGGCCACATCCCAGCCCTGGTTCTTGGGAATTTGCTTTCTTATTTCTTTTTTGAGACAGAGTCTGAAACTGTCCCCTGGCCATGGCATCATAGCTCACAGCAACCTCCAACTCTTGGGCCCAAGAGATCCTCTTGCCTCATTTTTTTCTATTTTAGTAGAGAATGGGGTCTTGCTTTTGTGGAAGCTGGTCTTGGACTCCTGACCTCAAGCAATCCACCTGCCTTGGCCTCCCAGAGTGCTGGGATTACAGGCGTGAGCCACTGCGCCCCCATCTGCTTTATTGTTTCTTTTCTTTCTTTTTTCTTTTTTTTTTTTTTGAGGCAGAATCTCAAGCTGTCACCCTGGTTAGAGTGTTGTGGTGTTGCAGCTCATAGCAACCTCAAATTCTTGGGCTTAAGGGATTCTCTTGCCTCAGCCTCCCAAGTAGCTGGGACTACAGGCGCCCACCACAACGCCTGGCTATTTTTGTTGTTATTGTAGTAGTTGTCATTGTTTTAGCTGGCCCAGCTGAGTTTGAACCCGCCAGCCTCAGTGTATGGCCAGTGCCCTACTCACTGAGCTCTGGTCGCCACCTACTTTATTGTTTCTTTAATAGTTTTTCTTTCCTCTTTTTCTGTTTTTTCACCTTGGGATTTCTATTAATTGGGCATTATGCTTCCTAAATTGATTTTCTAATAATCTTTTTTTTTTTTTTTTTTTTGAGACAGTTTCACAGTGTCACCTTTGGTAGAGTGCTGTGGCGTCACAGCTCACAGGAACCTCAAACTCTTGGGCTGAAGTGATTCTCTTGCCACAGCCTCCCAAGTAGCTGGTACTAGAGGTGCCCGCTATAACACCTGGCTATTTTTAGAGGTGAGGTCTTGCTGTGGCTCAAACTTGTGAATTCAGGCAATCCACCCGCCTCGGCCTCCCAAGTGCTAGGATTACAGCCGTGAGCCACCACGCTCAACCTCCAGCCCCCATTCTTATTATTTCTTCTACTTTTTAACTTTTTGAGACAGAACCTCACCTTGTTGCCCTCAGGTTGAATGCTGAGACATCATAGCTCACAGTTCAAGCAATCCTCTTGCCTCAGCCTCCCAAGTAGCTGGGACTACAGTTGCCTGCAACAATGCCCAGCTATTAAAAAAAAAAGATTATATAATGTTCTTTTATTTTATTTTTGACACAGAGTCTCACTTTGGGTAGAGTGCCGTGGTGTCATACCTCACATCAACCTCAAATTCTTGGACTCAAGTGATTCTCTTGCCTCAGTCTCCCAAATAGCTGGGATTACAGGTGTCCGCCCCAATGCCTGGCTATTGTTAGAGATGGAGTCTTGCTCCTGCTCAGGCTGGTTTTGAACCTGTGAACTCAAGCAATCCACCCGCCTCAGCTACCCAGAGTGCTGGGATTACAGGCATGAGCCAGCACACCCAGCCAATCTCTTCTATCTTTTTAAAAAAACTTTCTGGGAGCTGGGCGCGGTGGCTCACGCCTGTAATCCCAGCACTGTGGGAGGCCGAGGAGGGAGAATTGCTTGAGCTCAGGAGATGGAGACTCGCCTGAGCGACAGTGAGATCCCGACTCATGAAAAAAATGGAAAAACCCAGCGGGTGCGGCAGCGAGCGCCTGTAATCCCAGCGGCTTCCAGATGCTTAGGCAGCGGGGTGCCCGCAGCCCAGAGTCTGAGGTTGTGGTGAGCTACCACACCCACTGCACTCTGCTCAGGGGCATAGGGTGGGACCCTGTCTCAACAACAACAAAAAAAAACTTTCTGGGGTATTTTCTTTTTATTTTTCTTTTGTTTTAATTTCAAATTCATATGAGGGTACAAATTTTTAGGTTACATTGTTTTCACTTCCAGGATAACATTCTAGTTGTAACCTAGGGGGCATGTTATATACACCCTCACAATGTACACATTAGGTGAGATCCCACCTCATGTCCTCCACCAACCTCCCTCTACCCCCATACTAGACTATATTTGTGTTTTATTGTTCATCTGAGCATGTAATTGTTTATATGTTGGTTTCATATTAGTATGGAGTATATTGGGTGTTTATTTTTTCATTCTTATGATACTTTACTACGAAGAATGTATTTCGGGCGGTGCCTGTGGCTCAGTGAGTAGGGCGCCAGCCCCATATGCCAAGGGTGGCGGGTTCAAACCCAGCCCCGGCCAGACTGCAACCAAAAAATACCCAGGTGTTGTGGCAGGCGCCTGTAGTCCCAGCTGCTCGGGAGGCTGAAGCAAGAGAATCGCGTAAGCCCAAGAGTTAGAGGTTGCTGTGAGCCATGTGACCTTATGGTACTCTACCCAAGGGCGGTACAGTGAGACTTTGTCTCTACAAAAAAAAAAAAAGGAGAAGAAGAAGAATATATTTCAGCTCCATCCAGGTAAATGTAAAAGATGTAAAATCTCCATCTTTTAATGGCTGCATAATATTCCATGGTCTACATATACCACAGTTTGTTGATCACTCATGGGTTGATGGGCACTTGGGCTGCTTCCACGACTTGGTAATTATGAAATGAGCTGCAATAAACATGCTGGTGCAAATGTCTTTGTGGTAAAATGATTTTTGTTCTTCTGGGTAGATACTTAGTAATGGGATTGCAGGATCGAATGGAAGGTCTACTTTTATATCTGAGGATTCTCCATACTTCTCGCCACAAAGGCTGTATTTGCAGTCCCACCAGCTGTGTAGAAGTGTTCCCTTCCTCCACATGGGATATTTTCTTGGTAGTGGGATTTTTCATGTTATTGTGCTTCTTAACCTTTGGTTTTGAGTTTTGAAATAATTTCAAGCTGGCCAGGCATGGTGATTCATGCCTATAATCCTAGCACTCTGGGATGCTGAGATGGGTAGATTGCTTTAGCTCAGGAGTCTGAGACCAGCCTGAACAAGAACAAGACCCTGTCTCTACTAAAATAGAAAAACTAGCCAGATGTTGTGGCAGGAACTTGTAGTCCCAGCTACTTGGGAGACGGCAGCAAGAGGATTGCAAAAAAATCAGGAAATTTAGTACCATGCCATCTACTATTCAGTAGACTGAATGATTTCAATAATGACACATATAACCGGGTGAGGTGAGTCAAGCCTGTAATCCCAGCACTCTGGGAGGCTGGGACAGGCATATTGTCTGAGCAAGACCGAGACCTCGTCTCTAAAAAATAGTTGGGCGTTGTGGGGAGTACCTGTAGTCCCAGCTACTTAGGAGGCTGAGGCAAGAGAATCACTTAAGCCCAAGAGTTTGAGGTTGCTGTGAGCTGTGACATCACAGCACTCTACTGAGGGTGACAAAGTGAGACCGTCTTTAAAAACAAAAAAAACACATATCCGATGGCATCTTCCTCCACAGCATTTTTCCCTGAGTTAATCCAGGATCATGGATTGCATCATAACTGTCACATTTTTAATTCCCAAGGTCTCTCTCTTACTGTCCATACAGTTTCATTAACTGTGAGTAATGAGACGTTTTTAGGAAGCAGAGCAGGACAAACACCTGGAGCTGAGTGGTGTGATGCTGCCCCCACCCCACCTTTTGACCCCATAATGGTGGGCCTGTGTGCAGCCAGAAAGAGGGTAAAACAGGAAACAGCCCATTTCTGGTTTGTCTCAGAAGTCTGAGATAGAGTTAATTCCTTTCTGGGTCCCCAGCAAGGTTTCTGGTACACAGTGGGTGCTTACTAAGTGCTTGTGATTGATGTGGGAGGTCTGGTCCTTGCATGGGGCTGAGAGATGGGCTGCAGAGAGATGTGGCAGGGGGCGCGTGCAGCGTGTGTGCATATGTATGTGTGAAAGAAGACATGTGGACGGGGCTGGGCAGAGTCTGGCCTCACGGCTGTCCACACCAGGTGTTGACACATCTGTGGCAGTCTACTTGCATGTCTGTAGGCTGCAAACATGGTTTGCTTTCTGGAAATTGATCTGGTCCCCAGTCTGAGCCCCATGCAGCCAGGGCTCATACACAGATGCTCTTGTGAGCACTCCCCTCCTGTCTTTGTATATGCAAAGATCCTAGGCATCTGGGCTTGCTGAGATGCCCTCACTTCTGCCTTTGAAGTCTTTTCAGGGACTTAGAGCCACCTCTGGACTCCTCCTCCTCACCCATTGGCCTCCACCCACACTCTTCCTCCCTCCCTGTCCAGAAAACTGTACAGGTTAGAGGGGAGTGGCTGCTGAGCTGGGTGCTCCCAGGAGCAGGCAGGGGCCACACTATTGCAGGGGGCTAGGAACCCTTCTCCAGCCCTTTGCCCAGCACTCCCCTGCCCCCACCTGGCCTAGTGGAGCCTGTCACCCTAAACCCAGTCCTGCAGGCCTCAGTAAACCAACCCAGGCCAGAGTAAGAGAAGCGTGGGCCCCTCACCATGTAAGTGGAACTGCAGCGGAGAGAGAGCTTAGCCATGAAAAAATCATGAGGCAGCCAAGCTGGGCAGCACCCTGGGCCCTGCCAAGCTGGACCCTGGCTGGGGGCAGGTGACAGGTCCAGAGTGAGGGGATCAAGCCTGGCCTGTGCCCAATAGCATCTCAGGAGCCTAGGGGGAGAGGCCCAGCAGGGACCAGCGAGAGTGGCTGGGTGTGGGGGTGGAGTTGGAGGCAGGGCACCTTCTGGGTACTGGGAGTGTCCTCTGGTCCCCACAGGGAGGGCTGGGGTACTGCTCAGAGCAGGGGGGCCTAGGCTGTGACTGTAAAGGGTGCAGGCCTTAGCTGCCGGGCTGCCCCGGCTCTGTTTCCCAGTTTCCAGGGCTCCAGGCCAGCTGAGGTGGGCAGGGAGCCACCTCTCCCAGCCTGCACACACAAGCCTGTGCCAGCTCACGCCACCAGCACCGGTCGCTGGGCACCCAGCCTGGAGCACACACCAGTCACCATAGCAGCAGGCAGCCTGCTGGCAGGAGCACAGGCTGGGCTCTAGCATCCAGGGCCAGTGGTCTAGACACCGTGGGTGCGGGAGGGCTGGGGCTTTTCCCCTCCTAGCCCTAGAGGGGCAAACTGAATCCTCTTCTGGCTAGGGAAGCCCATTCCCCAGCATCTCCAGAAAGGGAATAGTTTCCTGAGGGTTCTGGAGAGGACACCAGGGCCCTGGAGGCTTTCAAGGCTCTCTCTGCTCCTGGCCCTGGCTGGACCCTTGCGAAGGGAGTAGGATGTGAGTCTCAGACTCTTGCCTTGTCTGCTGGCCTATGACAGCTGAGGCAATCTCGCCTTCCAGACCCAAATGTGGCTATGTCCTCTGCTGTTGTCTGCTCTCTGAAGAAGCAGGCTAGGGGTACGGCCCGCCACACAGCCCCTCAGCGCCCATCAGGAAAAGGCATCTTCTCAAGTCAAACATACTTAAGTCAGTGCGTCAAGTGGCCTGGTGTCTGTGCCCATGTCTGGTCCAGTGGCTGGAGATGGCAGTTTGGGCACCGGGCACACAATGTGCCCATTCCCCCCCCCCCACTGGGCTCAGAGGTGGGCAGGGCGGGTGAATAGGACTTCAAGACTGCCGACAACTCAGGATGCCTACATAGTGCAGCTTGTTTTTTTGTTTGTTTTTTTGCAGTTTTTGCAGTTTTTGGCCTGGGCTGGGTTTGAACCCACCACCTCCGGCATATGGGACCAGTGCCTCACTCCTTTGAGCCACAGGCGCCGCCCCTCCCATAGTGCAGCTTGGACAGGCCACAGTGGCAAACACGTTTGTATATCCCGAGTGGGTGGCTACATATATGCCGTTGGCCAGGGGACTCTGTGCAAGAGGTAATCCCTGTCACCTAAGTACACTGAAGGGGCTGGCACACCAAGCCACCCAGGGCTCTGTGAGCAGTGTTCACCTATGGGTGAATGGGACCCTGGAGCAGTGCATGAGCTGCCCTGCTGGGCAGTCACCACTGGACTCTGAGGCTGGGATTCGGGACAACATCTTCAGGGACCGGGCCAACCCAGCCGGTGTCTGCGCCAACTCCAGTCCAGTCTGGGACACGTGCACCCTCACTCCCACACACATGTGTGCACAAACGCACATGCTCCACAGACGCGTGTGCATAACGCGACATTTCTCTGTGGGAGCTCAGCCCATTACACAGGAACCATACCCCCCTGCCCCTGGATAATCACAGGCACTTATTAAGTACCTACTGTGTTCCAGAAACCTTGCTAGGGACCTAGCAGGCAGCTGGGCAGGAGCAGGGGCCATGAGGTGGAGGCCAGGAGAGCACGGATCACTGGCAAACTGCTCCTTCCCAGGGTGCCTGGGCTTGTGGCCTTTCACGCCCCTTCCCTTGGCTCACACACCTGGACCAGTGCCAGGCAGCCCACCCACTCTGGGGGCAGTGGGGCTCCAGAGTCAAGGAGTGCTGCTGCTTCTGACTCTGCTGCTGAGGGGCTGCCCAGCGCCAGCCCCAATTAGTGCCTGGCGGCCAGGCTTCCTCCACTGCACACCTGATGCCTGTCTATACCCTGCCAGCACCAGGCAGTGCTAATGAGATGTCATGCTAATCAGAGGGACAGGATGTCCCAGGCACCTTCACAGCCTGGCTAAGAGTTAGGGTGTGGAAGAACAGCCAGTCCCCACATCCAGGTGCCAGCTCCCCACAGCACACACAGACCCACTGAGCTGTCCCAAGACCCAGCAAGCAACTGAGGTTCAGGCAGCATCACTGGCATTGAAACTAGGCCCCCCCCCTTCCCTGGGAATTGTAGGGAGATTATGTGGGTACCAGGGCATCATCTCCTAGGGGGTATAACCCCAGACTGCACCTCCATGGGATGGTGCCTGGCACAGCCTGGCCATGCAGAGCTGGGACTTATAAATGTGTGTGGATCACAGAAGTGGGCAAGGCCATTCCACAAGGCAAGCTCCCCACTGTGTGTGCATTTGCCTGGCACAGGTGTTGCTCAGTGCTCAGAGAATGGGGGGGGACTATGGACCTGTGCACTCCCCACTATGGACCCTGTGCACGTCTGCCTCTGCCTGTCCCGGGCCCTACATGTCCCAGCCACCATGGTCACCAGGGGATGGAGGGCTCAGGATGATGGGGGAGCAACCTGAAGCTGTGGCCAGAAGTGCCCTGTGTCCCCCATTCCTGATCCCCAGGGGGACTGAGAGTCACACACTGTAATGAGGAAGAAGACAGTGAGGGTGGTCACAGGCCCTCCTGGACAGCTCTGGTTTTCACTCCTTGTGTCCTGGCCACTGTGGCAGAGGCAGGAGATGAGCCAACAGGTGCAGCTGAGCAAGGCCCACCGAGGTCTGCAGGCCAGGGCTAAGGGCCCCCGGGGGTTGTGGTGTGTCAGCTTCTAGCCTCTCTCAGCCTGCTGGTCTCATCCTCTGTCAGATTCCAAGGGCCACCCAAGAACACAAGGTAGACTCTGTCCCACGGAATGGTCCCCAGGAATCCATAAAGCCCCAAAGCCAGGCCAGTTGCTCCAGCAATGGGAGCAGAAATTCCAGGGTCTCCAGGGGGACCCACTGAGCCCACCACAGGCCAGGTGAGGCTAGCTCCATCCCCAGCTTGCCATAGAGGAAGGACACATGGGAGATTCACTCAGGGCACACAGGTATGCTGGGGGCTGGCAGGACCCAGGTCCTCTGGGCCCCAAGCCCCGTGACAGCATGGGGGAGCTGCCCAGAGGACTATGGGGCCAGCCTCCTGCATGTGTGTCATCATCCCCTGTACACATGGCTGCACTGCTGCATCCAAGCCAGGTCTCCAATGGGAGTCCATGGGATCCTGGCCCCCTCATTTCTAGCCCATGGCCCAAAGCCACCACCAGGGAAGGCCAGGCCTTAGGGCTGCAGGCTAGGGCAGGAGCCCAGAGGCCAGAGAGCCAGCTGGGGGTGGTCAGGACAAAGGCTGCAGGCTGCTGGGTGGGGGCCTTGCTGTGCTCCTGGCAGCAGGAATCAGAGAAGTGGTAACTGGATCCTGCTGGGGACCTGGCGGCCACCAAGGGTGGAGGGCTGCGATCGGGTTGCGGCTGTGAGTTTTCCACCCGGCAGCTTTTTCTACATCGGGAAAGTGCTGTGCTGCTGTACTGTGCTGGGGGTCTGCATTGAGTGTCTGGGGCCCTGAGGTGGTGGGCAGGAAGGAGAGAGGCCAAGAGCTGTGGGGGCCCCAAGGCAGGGTTGGGCCCACACCAGGAGGACAACGAGGGGTCCTCCTGCTCCCCAGCCCTGCAGTGCAATCCGGGAGCAGCTGAAATCCAAGCTGGGGCAATGAAAGGGGCCGAGGCTCCTAAGCCGGCTCGTCTCTGATCCACCCTCCCCGCCCGCCCTCTGCTGCCCACTGCCCTGTGAGAGCCACTCAGACAGCTACGGCTGCTGCTCAGAGGCAGCAGCAGAGCGAGCAGCGGGTCCATGACGCCAGCTGGATCTGGGGGCTACGGGCCAGCTATACTGAGCTGGGCCTCTGGGGGGCCGCGGGTGCCCTGAGGACTTGGAGAGAGTTCTCTAGACCCTTGAGGGGACCTGGCTAGTTCCAAAGATGCCGACCAATGGGCTGCGTCAGGTGCTGAAGATCCAGTTTGGCCTTGTCAATGACACTGACCGCTACCTGACTGCTGAGAGCTTTGGCTTCAAAGTTAATGCCTCTGCACCCAGCCTTAAGAGGAAGCAGACGTGGGTGCTAGAGCCTGACCCAGGGCAGGGTGCAGCAGTGTTGTTCCGCAGCAGTCATCTAGGCCGATACCTGTCTGCTGAAGAGGATGGGCGCGTGTCCTGCGAGGCGGAGCAGCCAGGCCGAGACTGCAGTTTCCTGGTCCTGCCACAGCCTGATGGGCGCTGGGCACTGCAGTCGGAGCCGCACGGCCGCTTCTTTGGTGGCACTGAGGACCAGCTTTCCTGCTTTGCTACGGCCATCTCCCCGGCTGAGCTGTGGACCGTGCACCTGGCCCTGCACCCGCAGGTGCACCTGCTGAGTGTGAGCCGGCGGCGCTATGTCCACCTGTGCCCTGAGGAGGACGAGATGGCAGCGGACGGTGACATGCCATGGGGTGTGGACGCCCTCCTCACCCTCATCTTCCAGAGCCGACGCTACTGCCTCAAGACCTGTGACAGCCGCTACCTGTGCAGCGATGGCCGCCTCGTCTGGGAGCCTGAGGCTCGTGCCTGCTACACACTCGAGTTCAAGGCAGGGAAGCTGGCTTTCAAGGACTGTGACGGCCGCTACCTTGCGCCCGTGGGGCCTGCTGGCACACTCAAGGCTGGCCGAAACACTCGGCCTGGCAAGGACGAGCTCTTTGA
Source organism: Loris lydekkerianus (assembly GCA_963574355.1). Classification (NCBI taxonomy): domain Eukaryota; kingdom Metazoa; phylum Chordata; class Mammalia; order Primates; family Lorisidae; genus Loris; species Loris lydekkerianus. The sequence goes on along the minus strand of CAUYPK010067823.1, from coordinate 48,330 downwards.
TCTGGAGGAGAGTCACCCGCAGGTGGTGCTGGTGGCAGCCAACCACCGCTATGTCTCTGTGCGGCAAGGTAATCTCAGAGGGTGGTGTGGGGCCTCGCAGGCCAGTGGCACCCTATCTGTGTGTTTGTCTGTTCTGGGCTCGGACGTTCATGTGGACATGTGTCTGCTCACAGTGCAGGGTAGTGAGCCCCGGGCTGTGCCTGGAGGTCCCCACTGAGGGCTGAAGCAATGGGTCCAGACCTTTCTCAGGACAGCTGGAGAACATCTCCAGTAAGCCCTGGGCTTGATGGGCAGCTATCAAATCTGAGATTGGAGACATGTAGGTTGGGGAGGCCACAGCCTGGCTTGATGTTGCCAGGGGAAGGTGGGGAGGAGGCCTCATTCCTCCCCTTCTCTTTCACCTGCTTTTTGGATTTTAAAGGAAGTTGGGAAGGAGGCCTGGGCCTCAGGAATAGGGGGCTTGCCATAGCGGGCTGCCCAAGGCCTGAGTTCACCATCTCTGTCACATTGGGGCATGGCTTGTCTCTCCCCATTTCCCCAGGCATGGGTTACCTGCCTCTGCTAGCTCCCTCAGCAGCCTATGGGGTGAATAGGCAGTTCCTGCTTCTCCATGCAGGAGTTGAGGGTCCCAGGTGGCCCCAGGGGTAAGCTGAGGGGTAAACCCTGGTCCAGTCACAGTCGCTATCCACTGGGCTCTTGGCTCCACATGCCCCAGAGTGTCCAGGCACACCCTGGTCCAGGGGCTCTGAGGTCAGGAGAAGACAAAAGGGGAGTATGTTAGCACCTGGAGTCCTTCCCTTGATTCTAGCTAGGCACCTTCCTAGTCAGGCCAACATCAGGCAAGGGCCAATACCAGCTCACTCATCTCCCGGCAGTTCCCACACGTCTACCAAACCCCTGTCCCAATGGACAGCCAGCCTCCCAGGAATCTGGGCACACTGGTCCAGCTGGTGGAGGGTCACCCTTGACCACTGAGAGGGGTGCCAAGCCATGGCTATGGGGCCTGTGCCTGCAGTCAGGGTCCTTGGGCCAGTCCTACAGTGACAGGAATGTGAGTCACATTGTGAACACCTGTCCTGGCACATGGCCGGGTGCTGGGGCTCCATCATAGGTCACTTTCTGGCCCGGGCCAATGCCATATGCTTGGCAATCCTTGGTTAAAAAAGTGAAATGAGGCAAAGATAGCAAGAAAGCTTCCTTTGTGAGAGTTGAAGATTGTGGACACAGTATTTGTAAGTTGATAGTTTGCAAAAGAGACTCATGGCAGTGGTGATGGTGATGGCTGTGGTAGTGATTGTAGTAGCAATGCTGATGGTGATGGTGCTAGTGGAGGAAGTGCTGGTCATCCTGGTGAAAGTGATGGTGGCAGTGGTTGTGATAATGGTGAAGGTGGTGGTGATGGTGACAGTGGTATAGTGGAGGGTATGCGGGTGATGATGCTGGAGGTGATGGTGATGATGGTAGCAGTGATGAAGGTGACGGTGACATGGTGATGGTGGTTGTGACATTGGTGATGTTGTTGTTGCAGGTGATGGTTATAGCGACAGAGGAGGTGGACAGAATGGTGGTGATGGTGGAGGGATAGTGACTGTGTGGTCCATTTTTCAATCTCCTGACCACCCAGCATCTAACTCTGTCCCTTCAATGGGAGAATCTCCCACTAAGGGCCCGTACTCGCTTCCCACTTTGGAAGCAAGAAATACTAGACTCTCATCTCCCTGCCTCCCATGCAATAAGGCTGAAGGCATGACCCAGCCCACCAGATGTTTCAGACTTTCACTTACAAACCAGTGAGAAAGTGGGACCTAGTGTCTCAAAGAGGGGAGGCAGAGCTAGTGGAGGGGGGAGATGGGACCCCTTGATTCCAAGGCAGCTGGAGTGGTGGGTGTGGCCTCAGCTTTACCCCCGAACAGCATCTGTGGGGTGCAGGGTGGCAGTGCCATGATTCCAGTCACCTCCCTAGTCAGGCAGCCCATGAGCCTGTCTACTTCCCCCTGGGTGTCTGTGAGCATATAGTTTTGCCCGAATTCTTCTCCCAAGAACTTTCTTTTGCTACCTTTATCAGCCAGTTTGCTTGTTTTTGCCTTTAGCAGTGAGGACAGAAAGCATAGTCAGCATTTCTCCAGTAATAGAAAATTGGCCACAAGCAAAAGAAAGGACGCTGATTATTTCCTGTAAATGAGAGTCTGAGGTGGTAAGATCCCAGGCAGGACACCAGCACCAGCTCAGTGGCATCACCAGGGCCTCTATTGTTACCCCTTGCTGAACAGCTCTACTAGGTCAGCTCTGACCTCAGGCCGACACCCTCATGGTCACAAAATGGCTGCTGCTGTTTTAGGCTTCACATCCTGTCAGGATTAAGTCCAGAGGAAAAAGAGGCTCTGTATCTGATTATCTTCTCAGGAGTAAGAAGACTTCTCCCACATTCCAACAGACACTTCTCCATGCTCACTGCCAAAACAAAGGCACCCCCTCCTACTGCTCAACCAGCTCCCCTAGAACGGAGTAAAACCAGCCTTGCCCAGACCAGTCTGGATTCCTACCCCTGCCTCTGCAAGGCCAGTTCCCTGAAAGCAGGTGGCTGTATGAGGAGGACCTCCCTGATGGCATCCTGTCGGAAGGAAGTGTGTGCGAGAAGTCTTGGGGCTACACCGACAGCACAGCAGTGTGGGTAACACGGCAGTGGCCATAGCCATGTGAGGTGCTGTGTGACCCATCCGGCCCAGGACCTCTGACCTTGCTTCTCCTCAGCTCCTGCAGGATGGTGTTGTCCTGCCCTGTGAGGGCGCCCTGCCTTGGCCACTGTTCCATCAGCACAGACGGCCCGTCTAGACTCCTCTGTTGTCGTGTCTCCCATGGACTCTAGGTGCTGTGTCTGTCTTGCTCACTGCTGGCCTTGAGCCTGGAACAGCTTCAGAGACATTCCAATTGCCACTTAGTTCAGTATTTTTTGGTGGGATGATGGACCTGGCAGTGGTGGTCAAAACACTATGCCACCTTTCAGGGCACATGTGGCTACTTCAGGGAGACACCTCAGCCTGGGGGCTTGGAGGAGCAGCCTTGGGGAGCTGGTGAAAGGCAGCAGATCCCACCTCTCCACTATAGGTCACTACCTGGTGCCCTCCTTCCCTTGGGGCAGCCCTGCGTTGGGTCTGGCCCCCACCCTCAGGCCTATCCCCCAGGCCAGATGCACCTGGAGCCCTGGCCTTATGGGAACTCTGCAATCTGCCACAGCACTTGGAGCGGCCAGCTGTCGTGGAAACAGGGATGTGGTTTGTGGGAGGGAGCCAGAGGCTCAATGTATGCCGCTGTGCTTGCTGCTCTGCACCTGGGCACAGGTGCTCTCTGCCCCTAAGGAACTCTAGACAGAGCCCAGGGTGGCCTTGTCCTGCCTCAGGGCTCCTGGGAGACCAAGCACAAATGAGTGAGAGGGCCACAGGGGTAAGAGGGGCTATCCCCTGTTTGGTACCCAGGGTGGTCCCTAGGCCCTGGTGGTGACTTGGGACATGGCATGGGGAACGACAAGAGACCCCACTGTGCCCACCTAGCAGCTTAGGGGTGAGTTATAAATAGAAGCTTGTGTTAAATCCTGGGTCAAGAAAGGAGGAGCAAGCAGATTACCCGATTAGCAGAGAGTGGGGGATTTGCTGCACAGAAGGGCTGGTCCTGGGGCTGTGGTGAGAGCTAGGTCAAGGGTCCCTCAGGGCAGTGTGGAGGGTCTACAAAGTGCACATGTGGTCCTGGGCACAGGGCTCCTAGGCTGAGGGGTGTCTTCCAAATGTTCTCAAGAGGATCCTAGCTGAGACACCCTGGATTTAGGGGTGCCCCCAAAGTATGCTGCCCCATCCCTCACTGCCCCCAGGAGGGGAGTGAGGGGCTTCCCCATCTCCTCCCTCTAGGGGTCAACGTCTCAGCCAATCAGGATGAAGAACTGGACCATGAGACCTTCCTGATGCAAATTGATCAGGAGACCAAGAAGTGTACCTTCTATTGCAGCACTGGGGGCTATTGGATGCTGGTCACCCATGGAGGCATTCAGGCCACAGCCCCACAAGTGTGAGTGTACCTCCCTGCCTCTGCCACCACCTGTACCACTATCCACCATCACCCCAATCCTCACCCTCATCACCCCACCATCTCTATCCCCACTCCACCATCCCCCCGTCATCACTATTACCCCCAACCCCACCATCACTCCCACTTCTGCCATCACTATCATCAACACTGTCAACACTGTCCCCACCTCTGGGACCACCATAGCAGTACAGTCAAGAGTGGGGAGTGATTCTCAATGGTAGTGGGTGTGTCTGAAAGGGAGGCTCCTGCCTTATACCCTGGAACCTGAAGGGGCTGAGGGGTCAGACCCTGCACCCCACCTCCTGCTGCTCTGAGAGGACCCTGCCCTGCTCCCCTCTAGCTCAGCCAACACCATGTTTGAGATGGAGTGGCGTGGCCGGAGGGTGGCACTCAGAGCCAGCAATGGGCGCTACGTGTGTATGAAGAAGAATGGGCAGCTGGCAGCCATCAGCGATTTTGTGGGTGAGCCCTACCTGCCTGCCTGGGGGCAGGGGCTGGGGCTGGGTTCTCCTCCCAAGGGCAATGCCCACTGGGCTGGACACTCCCTCTCCCCACAGTACTGGCCTCAAGGCAACAGTTGTGCTTGCTGGTCAAGATGATCAGCCTCAACATTTGGCGAGCAGTTAGATCCTACAACTTCTGTGTCCCCACTGTACATCTGGGGATCCCCCAGGTTCTACAGCACCTTAGCACACTACGCAATGGCAGATCCTGGCCCCCAAGTCCAGGGTGTGGCTCTTCCTAGAGACTGGACAGGGAAGGTGGCAGGAGGGTGGCCCCAGCAGCGCCTTCTCCCCCCAGGCAAGGACGAGGAGTTCACCCTCAAGCTCATCAACCGGCCCATCTTGGTGCTGCGTGGCCTGGATGGATTCGTCTGCCAGCGCCGTGGCTCCAACCAGCTGGACACCAACCGCTCTGTCTACGATGTCTTCCACCTGAGCTTCAGTGACGGCGCGTACCAGATTCGAGGTGTGCTGCGGGGCTGAGAGTGGGGCGTCCCGGGAATGGGTGCGACAGGGTGCGGCCCCGCCAACGCCCGGTGCCCCCGCAGGCCGCGGCGGGTTCTGGAACACAGGCAGCCACGGCAGCGTGTGCAGCGACGGCGAGGCCTCCGAGGACTTCCTCTTTGAGTTCCGCGAGCGCGGCCGGCTGGCCATCCGGGCTCGGAGCGGCAAATACCTGCGCGGCGGCGCCTCGGGGCTGCTGCGTGCCGACGCCGACACGCCAACGGGGGCCGCACTCTGGGAGTACTGAGGTCTCCTGGCCGCATTAAACCGTGTCTGTCACGCAGTTGCTCATGGGCTCGGGGCGCCGTTTGGGGTTACACAGAGGACACACGTGGGGGAGGCCAGGGTCCCCGCTTGTCTGCCCAAGCTCCTCCCAGCCCCCCGGGAATACCAGGAAGGTGGCCTGCTGGGGGGCGGGGCCAGTGGTCTTGAGAACCTGGACAGAGGTGGCTAGTGGGTGGGAGACAGCCAACAGGGATGCCCTCAGGCTACACCACCCCTGCCCTGGGGGCTGCTGCTAGTCTAGCCCTTGCAAAAGGGTCAACTTAGGGACAAAAGGCCAATGTGAATCACATGGGCTAGGCAGGTCCCAGTCAGCCCCGCCAGGACCAGTCACCTCTTGCAGTGTGAGGGTATGAGGGATAGGTGGCCTACAGAGCCCCCTGGTGGCGCCAAGGCTGAGACAGCAGGCAGAATCTTGGGGATAGACTTTTTTTTTTTTGAGACAGAGCCTCAAGCTGTCACCCTGGGTAGAGTGCTGTAACATCACAGCTCACAGCAACCTCCAACTCCTGGGCTCAAGCGATTCTCCCGCCTCAGCCTCCCAAGTAGCTGTAACTACAGGGGCCTGCCACAACGCCCAGCTATTTTTTGGTTGCAGCCTTCATTGTTTCATGGGCTGGGCTGGATTTGAACCTGCCAGCTCAAATGTATGTGGCTGGCGCGGCTTAAGCCAAAGGCGCCGAGCCGGGGCTAGACTCTTGACTCCAGGCTCCCTCACTCAGCAGGATCTCCAGGGGGCTGCCCTGTAGATGTAGTGGCTGGAGGCAGGACTGACGTGCAGAGGGACAGCCCTCCCAGGGTGGCACTGGGGGTAACAGACCCCTGGGAATCAGGAAGAGGCCAAATGGGCAGAGAAAGGGCTGAGGTGGGTGGCCACTAAATGCAGGAAGCAGCACTCAGGCCAGGGGTGTCTGCTGTCTGTGGGGCAGGGTGAGAAGGGGCTGTTCATCCCATCTAGGGGCCACAGCACCAAGCCAGGACCTAAGCTGCAGCAGGTGACCAAGGATCCAAACCTTTGCTGGGTTCCTCCTTGGCCAGCAGGCCCTGCCCACCTGGTCACCAGAGAGGGCCTCGCATAGCCTGAGCTTCAGGGCTAAGCACGCCCAGGAGGCTGGTGGCCCTGAGCTGTCATGCCATGGGGGTTGGAGTGGGCCTCCCGGAAACAGCTTCACCCAGTTCCCCAACACTCCTGTGTCCCAGCTGAGTTGAAATTTCCTGTGGCCCCTTTCTGCCCCATCAGATTTCTTGCTCATCATTCCACATCACCTCCTCCCTTAGCTTTCTGGTTCCCTTCCTGGACGCCAGTGTGCTGCCTCCACCTACTATTGTCCACCCAGGGTCACTCTAAGGTGCCCACAGGGGCAGGGGAGGAATCAGGCCAGCAGCAGAAGGCAACTTTTTTTTAACCAGACCAGCACTAATGGCTCCAGGAGTGATCCTGGAGACGCCCTGACAGGTCAGGACAGCCAAGGCTGCCTCTGCCAGGGGCTGACTCCAACCTGGCTCTCAGACCCCCAGAATATCTGCATGTCCCTGTGCCCTGCTGGTGCCCCCTTCCCAGCTAAGGCCAGTAGCACTGGACAGCAGGTCAGATGGTGGCCCTGTGGAATGTTCCTGTCTGGATCCCTGGCTCCTGAGACCTACTGGCATCCAGCTGGGGCCTACATAGGTAAGTCATGCAGATAACCCAGATCTGTCAGCTCTGGGACTACCCTGGTCTGCAATGGGGAGTGAAGGCAGGCATGTCAGGTTGCCAAGTCTGACGGAAGCCACCACACAGCCTTGGCCATGTCACCCTCTCAAGGTAGGAAGAAGCTGGCCCTGCAGATGTGGTCCTCTGCTGTTCCTGTCTGTTCTGAAGTCCCATGGGCTGGCCTGGCCACTCCATCTCCCCAACCTGTGCTACTGAGAGGAAGATGGGCATAAGGCCGGCCAGCGGAGAGAGCCTAAATCTCAGTGCCCACTCCCTCAGTCGTTCTGTTTCCTCTGCTGTCCTCCCTTCCTTTCCTCCCGCCAGGATATAGCTCCTGGCCCGACAGTACTTGAGTGGGAATTTCTTCTGGGTTCCTCCCTGCTACTGCCTATCTCTTGCCTGTCCCCAAAGAGCCTCCCTCTGCCCAGATCCAGACTCACCCTGCCTGCTTCTCCCAGATCCGCCTTGGTGCTGCTGTGCAACTCAGGCAGGGCCTACGTGGAGTGTGTGGGCAGTTCTGCTTTCTGAGGAGCCCAAACAGCTCCCTGGGGCAATAATGGTGGCCCTCAGGTGCAGCTGTGGGTAGGGATGAGGGGTCGGTGCAGTAAACCACCCAGAGCTCTAGAGAAGACAGCCCTCCTAGGGACACTAGACGCTGGCCCTTACTAAAAGAGCAGGTTTGGGGAAGTGGGCCCAGGGTACCTGGGAGGGAGACAGACCTGACTCAGTACCTGCTGGCCCCTCCCTCCCTGGAGGTGAAGGTGTGGTGGGGATAGGCAGGTGGCTGTGGTGGGAGCAACTGGGTGCTTCAGGGAGGCCTCCTTCTCAGGAGCACTGCCCCAGAGCTGGGGGGTCCCAAGCAGTGGTGGCTCTGTCCAGAGCCCAGGAGAGTGGATGGGGCTGTCAGCTGACTCAGGGCAGTAAGGGGGGCAAACAAGAGGCAAGGAATGAAGTTTAACAGACAGTTGTTGGTCACAGCAAAGAAGCGCCTCATGGCTCCCACATCTATTATGGGGGCACTTACATAGGAATGGCGCTATAGCACCTTGGGGGGACACACAGACATATTGTCCCTCCCCAAACAATTAAAACACCAGCACCTGGGGAGGGAGGAGGCTAGGGCTGGGGCTGGGGCCCTCCACGGCCCACCAAGGACTGTAAAGACAGGGCAGTGCTGGGTGCAGCCCTGGCCAGAGGCAAATAGTTCAGTTCTGGCCACAGGCCACCTGACAGCCCTCCTCTCCATGGCAGTACCTTTGACACCCGTAGGAGCCCCTACGTGGTGTTTGTGCTTTGGTTGCAGGGAGCCCCTCCTACATTTTACCTCAGAGTGGGCAGGCAGTGCTCCTGGTCTCGTGGTACCAACAACAGCGGCAACACAGATACTGAAACCCACCCAGAGCCCCAAGGTCAAAAAACCTATTTCTTGCTGGCCTCCCTGGCTCAGAAGTCCATATGGGCCCTGGGACGGCCTTGTTGCTCTGGGTGGGAGACTGCCCAGGAGTGACCAGGCCGCACACTGCTGCTGGAGGAAAGGGTGGTACAGAGAGGGCAGGGAGCTGGGGCAGGATGACCGGCGTGGTCCAGAATCCACTTGGCACTCTTGTGTGCATTCTGCTCCCAAGTGGCCAGAATTCACCTCCCCTGACCTTCCATAGCTCTGGCCAGGACTGAGTGCTTCTTGAGTCAGGAGCCAGGAGCCAGGAAAGTAGCCTCTTCTGTCCAGTTTTTCTCTGTGAACCACAAAGGCACTGTGGCTGTCAGAGAAAACTGGGGAAATGCAGGGGGCGAGGGGCTGGGCGAGGGGCCGGGCCTACCTGGTCATAGGAGGATGAGGCTGGGGTTTCGCAGCTGTCTGTACACCTGCAGGAGCCTCTGGGCAGTGGCACATGCGCTGGCTTCATCCTCTGTGCACAGCCGGTCACGTAGGGCTTGTACCTCCCGCAGCAGAGTCTGAAGATGGAGGCAGCCACTGTCAGGCCCTGGACCTCTCCTATGTTCATACTGGGGTCCCTCTGGGGGGAACTGCCATTTGCAAAATCGTACTTGGGAGGTGGCTGGCAGTGTAAGGAGAGTACTTATCTGTGACCTTAAAACAGAAGACATACCACCTAGCCCAGCACCCACCCCCCAGGTGGGAGGAGCAGGGCAAGAGACAAATGTGACCCGTGTCCTGAGACAGGCCTAGAACTGCACCCCCAAGGTGACAGTGGCTGTAGGGCACTGAGTGCCTCACCTCGTGGTTGGCGTGGATCTCACGGAGATACTGTATGCGGAGGTCAGGTGGGCTGGAGCCTTGGGCAGCTTGCTGCTTGACCATGGTCTGTAGGGACAAAGGGTGAGGGACGCTAGAGAGGGCACCCATGTCAGGAGGCTGGCAGGACCCTGGTGCTATCCCCTACACCCCTTGGAACAGGGTGACCCTCATCCTCTGTCTGCCCTGGACCTCTGCCTGGCCTTCACTAACACAGTGCCCACTCCCTCAGCCGTTCCTGTTTCCTCCACTGTCCTCCTTTCCTTTCCTCCTGCCAGGACACAGCTCCTGGCCCGACAGTACTTCGGTGGGAATTTCTACAGGGTTCCTCCCTGCTACTGCCTATCTCTTGCCTATCCCCAAAGAGCCTCCCTCTGCCCAGATCCAGACTCACCCTGCCTGCTTCTGCCAGACCCACCTTGGTGCTGCTGTGCAACTCAGGCAGGGCCCACATGGAGGGTGTGGTGTCTGCTCTCTGAGGAGCCCAGACAGCTCCCTGGCCTTAGATCTAAATTCCCAGAGGAGTCTAGACAGCAAGGCCCCTGAGTGAGCACAGCTCCTCTGGGTCAAAGTGACTGAAAAAACCCCTGGTACATCAAAAACCGCCGGACAGCAGCCTGCCTAGGACCCCAGCAAGTGCTGGTGTGAGGCAGACGCTGCCCATCGAGCAGGATCCTGAAAACCTTGAGCTGTGGTCAGGGCTGACTGAGACACTCCTGCTATGCGGGGCTGGCCTCTCAGGGTGGGAGACATGCACGTCCACAGGCAATGAGATTCCCACATAAGAGATAGCAGCAGCACATGACTACTGTGGCTGACCCATGTCCCAGACTCCATGTGCAGGCCTCAGCCCACGCCACAGTGTAGGCGACTAGGATGTGGTCACTGGGGCAGCCTGGTCCTTGTAAGAGAGACGTGGACATAACATAAGGACTGTAGCTCTGTTCTCAGCAGAGAACAGGAATGTTCATGGGACCTGGTGGCCTGTGGGTGGAGCCTCCTCTAACGGGCAACATTGCTGCCAGCTCTGAATGGTCAAGAATAGACCCGAGGCCTACATGGTGCACCCTGCACATGTCAGCCAGGGAGCAACCATCCTGGTGCCACATGAGGGAGTCACTAGGATCATGGCACTGTGTGACAATTGAGGTCACCAGGGCCATGGTGGAGTCATGGTAGATTGTTGCACTGTGTGACCTGATATGCTTACTGCAACCAAACATCTGAGCTCTCAAGTGGTACCCACATCCCCGAAGGTAGTTTAGTGCCACTCACCAGGGCTGGGGCAGAGCCACGGTTGCTGCACACCTGGGCATCTGGTAGCTCATGTAGCAATGGTCTCCCTGACCTTAGGAAAACCTGTCTAACTTCGTAACTGCCTTTTTGTGGCCACTGTGGATGCCTCCACCAGGACCAGGGCCACGCCACGGTCCCAACGGGTGGGTGGTGACAGCTGCCCTGCAGAGGGCTCGAGTTAGACTTTCACTCAGAACATGGGGAGTGCCTTCTCAGATCTGGTGGCTGTTGGCCCATGCCAGCCCTGGGCAGAGCACAGAATCCCAGGGCTTTGAGGAAGGCTGGCTGCTAACTGCATTCTTAGCAGAGACACGGAGGCTCACTGCAAGGAGACTTCTTTGTCTTAGGAACCACACACAAGGCACAGCCTCTCCATGAGGGCTCTGCTTAGCCAGGGAAAATAAGGACACCTCTGGCTGAGTGTGGCAGATGAACAGAAATCTACTGGCCACAGGGGCTCAGATAGGCTTTAGACTTAGGGGTGCCCACTGGGGGTCCAACTGCACAGCTGGAGAGCAGTATCCACCACTCAATTGCATAACACTAAACTGGGCAGCAGAGAGGAGGTGGCTCTTCCCCCCAGCTACCTACAGGTGGCCAAAGTCCCTACTGCCAGCTGCTGCACAGCCCAACACCCTCAGAGTCTCCTTCCATGCAGGGCCACACTGGCCCATGTACCTGCATCCGCCTGATGACAGCGTGGTGCACCCTGCACATATCAGCCAGGGACGAGCTCTCCACTTGTATCTCCACGGCCTGGATGGGCCCTGCCAGGCACAGGTCAGTCACAGACACCTGTGACACAGGAGGACCATCACGGTCTGCCCACAGCCTGCCCACCAGCCATTGCCAGGCTACACGGGCACCTCCTACCAGCAGTGCATGGCCCACCCCAGTCCTAGGTCTTTCCACCTGAAGAACTGGCTGGCGCCTTTGGAGACAGATGTGTCTAAGACCCAAGGAGCTCATCTGGGGCTTTGAGCCAGATCAAAGTCCACCCAGAGAGAAGCAACCTCTATACCCACGTCTCCATGGACATCGTGACCTGCAGCCTTGCCCATGTCCTCAAAGGCTTGCAGACCCAGATGCCTACCCCACGCTGGGCAGCATGGATCACCTGGCACCAGGGCAGGGTTTTTGTGTGAACAAAGACGCTGCTGTGCCCATCTAAGGGCTGCGAAGCATTCCTGGGAGGCTGTGACTACTGAGCTGGACAACAAAACCTGGCCAGAAGCCCTGGCTCGTTCTCCACACATGGAACACAAGCAAGATCGGGCGCTTGGAAGCTTAGGAAGGACTGACCACAGAGCCACTGCCAGACCCCAGCATCAGGGTCCAAGGATGTCCAGACCTAGATGCTGACCTGGCCTGAAAAAGCTGGGGAGGGGGCACAAGGCCAAGAAACCTGGCTCTGGGAGAGGGCCATGGCTTGCTCCAGGTGCAGACCCAAAGCTGGGCAGGCTCATCCACTGGGGACACATGTATGTCCTGGCAGCCTGGGACACTCTGTAGGAAACTATGCCTGTGAGACATGAGGGTCTGCTGGAGGTGACCCTGGGCACCACAGCCAGAGGGCCACAGAAGGCAGGTGTGCAGAAGGTGGGGCTCAGCAGCATCCCCTGGTGGTGCAGGTTAGTGGGCCATGGGCTGGGGACACACCCTTCCCCAGTGGCACCAAAGGAAGCCTCTTTGGTAATGGGCCAGGAAAGGGAACCTTGTGGTATAGAGTTAGGCAGGGCAGTCCTGCCTGAGGGAGGTTTGCTCAGGTGTAGGTGGGTCCCACCACCCCAGAATCCTCTGGAGAGCTCACAGACAGCCCCTGGGCCCACCCCACAACAAGCTGGTCTGTGTGGGGCCCAGAATCTGATTCCTCCTGAGCTGCCAACCCAGGGAGTCCACTCTGATAACTGCTGGCGCCAAGGTGGGTCTCCACACAGACAGGAGCGCTGACCCCTGCTTGCCTCACGGATGATGAGTTGGACGTCAGCACCGTCTGGGGCCATGCCCTGGATGGAAGACAGTGCTCGGGCCCTCACAATGTCCACAGCGGCATTCTCAGCGAGCAGCCACTGCAGGGTGGCACAGCACAGGGGCACACCTGGAGGAGGCAGCAGCCGAGAGCTCAGAAGGATCTCACCACACAGCATTGGGTGCTCACCCCATGGTGCCCCTCCAGGAGCCAGTGGCCCATAGCCCACCCTCGGTAAGCAGCCTGGACAGCTAGCTGGGAGTCAGAGCATGCCCTGACTCTCTCTGGGGAGGAGTTTACTGCAAGGTGGCCTTCTGATTAATTAAGGGGAGTGCTAGTCCCCCTAGGAACGACCTGGCAGTGCTCCTGGGGACTGGTCCTAGAACAGGCAGTTCTACAGCACCTGGCACCAAGTGCTCCCCACAGGGTGGCTGCAACTACCCTTTGTACAAACCCAAATCCAGAAACTCCCCAAAGACATTTGTAGAACAATGACATTTGCAACTGAAACCCAATCCTGCCACAAGATGCATCAGTCATATAACACAACAGTCTCACACCTGGGAGAAAAAGCCAGCCACAAACGAGAGGGAGATGCTCACTGACCCCAGCCCAGCCCAAAACAGCCCTGCTGACCAGGCCCTGGGCTCAGGTGTGGCTGCACTGGCTTCCAGGTACTCACATCATGGAAACTCACTGAGCCTGCCCCTCCAGACAGGTCTACTTCCTTGTATTTAGGTTACAATTCTATACTGGATTTAAAAAAACACAATTTTTTTTTTTTTCCGGTTTTTCTTTTTTTGGCTGGGGCTGGGTTTGAACCCACCACCTCCAGCATATGGGGCCGGCACCCTACTCTTGAGCCACAGCCGCTGCCCAAAAAAACACTATTTGACTTGACGCCCGTAGCACAGTAGTCATGGTGCCAGTCACGTGCACAGAGGCAGGTGAGTTAGAACCTGGCCCAGACCAGCCAAACAACAACGACAACAACAACAAAAAAGAGCCAGGCATTGTGGCAGGTGCCTGAAGTTCCAGCTACTTGGGAGGGTAAGGCAAGAGAATAGCTTAAGCCCAAGAGTTCTGAGGTTGCTGTGAGCTGTGACGTGGATTCTACCGAGGGCAACATAGTGAGACTCTGTTCCTCCCCCAAAAAATAAATTAAAAAAAAAAACAAAAAAAAAACAATTTAAAGTAAAAAGGTGGTGGGAAGCAACATGAGCCCAGAGTCCAACAGACAGCACAATGCAGGTGCAACTCCTTTCCTAACAGAGCACCGAGGACCCACACGAGAGGGAAGAACAACCCACATGAGGCCAGGAAGTGTCACCAACCTGAGCGGCTGTCCTCGAGAGCAGCCCTGAGTAGCTCCGCAGACACCTTGATGCAGGCTACTGATGGGGGCAGGTATGCGGCCCTCAGGGAGGAAGGTCCTGCCAGTTGGCTGCCTGGCTCCCGACAAGCTGCCAGGAAGGTATCCATGGGGTCCGTTGGGCTGAGCAGAGCAGAGGCCTGTGTGCAGGATGGGGCCAGGCCAGGAAAGCGGAGGGTCTGCAGCATGTCGACCGTGTGTCTGCTGAGGGGCAGGCAGACGCCCTCCTGCTCAGGTAAGAAGTCAGGGGGCTCCTCGTCCAAAAAGGGGTCCTCGAAAGAGTCTGAGGGGGCAAGGGCACCACCCACAACTTCCCGAAGGCTGTAGAAAAGTGTGCAGGACACGGTGGCAGGCAGGTCGAATGTGCCGTTCTCCCCTGGGCCCAGAGGTAGTGTCACCTCCCGCTGGCTGCCAGGGCCGAGCTGGTCCACGGGGATGGTGTAGGTGATGGCTGAGCCCGCAGAGTCCAGATCCAGGGCAGAGGAGCTGGTGAGCACCTCAATGCACAAGGCCCAGCCCCGGCCCAGGCTGAAGGTGCTGCTGTTCTCTAGTAGGCAGGTCACTGTCAGCACATCCTGTAGCTGCAGGTGGCTCCAGTCTGTGGTGGTTGTGCAGGAGATGGGCTTGGGGCCCTCCCGGCTGGATAACAGTGCACAGCTCACATTCATGGCCTCGTTGAGGCTTGTCAGGGCCTTGTTCCGCTGGTCAACTGCTTTCTTCAGAAAAGACACTCTGCAAAGAACAGATGTGGCACCCAGGGGAGAGGGAAGAGATACCCAAGGCTGGAAAGAACAGGAACCCAGTCCCATAACAAGTACGAGGTGGGTGTGAGCCCCTCTGAGGAACGAGCCCCCCTCCCTGGCCCCAGAGGAGGACAAAGATGGGGCTGGTGCTGTGCCTGGTGGGCCTGGCTAGTTCACTGGGCTCCAGAAGCCCGTCACCCACATCAGGTCCACTCAGGGGACAAGAGGTACCTGCGAAGGGGCTGGTATCACCCCCACCCTGGGCTCCCTCAAATGTCCTAGCTGGCATCTCTTCTGTGCAGACTTCACACGGATGGTGGGGGTGGCAGAACTACGGAAACAGGTCCAACCATTGAGACCTGGAGTCTGCAAGACCTTTTTTTCTCTTAGGAACACAGCAGCCAGATGAGGGGTTCCAGGGGAACCCACATGTTCTCTCTGTACAGCCCCTGTGGGCCAGCACTGAGGGAGGACCAGCAACAGGGGCCTCTGAGGAGGGGTTGCCCAACAGGGGGGGTACGGAATCAGCAGGGAAGTGTCCTATGACCCTATTAGGGAGAAGGTATGGGGGTGCTGTCTGAGAAACGGTACCCCTTTCATCTTCCAGATGAAAGTGGCTTTAGGTGCAGCCTGTCACCAGGCAATGCAACGTCTGGGACTCTCAAAAGGGATCCAAGAGGCAAGTGCCAGTCTGGTACTGCCCACCACCTGAGGATGCCAAACACGGGACTGCCCCACTCACAGATGTCAAGACGAAAGGAAAGCCCCCACAGAATGCTATCTCTTACAGACCACAGCACTAGCCTCTGCCCAGCCAGAGCCCGGCTACTTACCTCTCAGAGACATTGCCAATTCCAGAGAGCAGTTCCTTAATTTTCTGGCCTGTGCTGGCCCTGGTCATCCTGGGGCCAGGTGCCTCTGAGTTTAGGTCCAGGCTGCAAATCATCAGGCGGCCTTTGGCAGATAGGGCCAGGAGCTCGGTGCCACCTGGTCATGGACACACATGGGGCCTACTCAATAGTTGGCAGGGTTTCCCCCGAGGTTCCAGGACAAATGTCCAAGTGAGAAAAAGAAGGTCCTTGAGACAAAGGCGCTGCTCTCCTATCCCTGAGCCCAGGCTCCTGCTGCCTCCCCAGTGTGGGCGATACCCATGTCCCTTTCCTCCTATGCTGAAAAGTCTGCCTTTTCCCAGCATTTCTTTCTTGTTGATGTTTTCCATGGCAAGATGAGCAAACTCAGAGTCCATCCTAACAGGAAAATATGCTGGGGAAGGGTATGTCTTTTCTGCTCACTCCCATATCTAAACTCTCTGTCTCTATCTAGGGAAAACATACAAAACTCCAGCTCTGTGATGCCACCCACCTCTAGTTAAGGGTGGGCTCACAGGCAGGGCAGACAGGTGTTTTCCAGCCTTCAGAAAATGCATAAAAGGCTTGATCTGAACAGACCTGAGTTCTCCTGGACAATACACTGTGTACGATGCTGGGTCACACAGACACAGGGAGTTTTGAGCCTAAGACCAGCCCAGGACCAGACCCCACCCAGGCTGAGCTGCACACCTCTCAACCCATGGAGGACATGCACAACCCCCTACACCAAAACAGGACCTGAGTTAACCACTAGGCTGTACCAGGTGTGGATAAGCCTGACCTGCCAGGTTTATAAAACAAGAACCAGCCCTGGAGAGAGGACAAGCCCATTCACAGAAGACAGCCAAAGGGAGGGGCCACCCAAGCTTTCAGTTTCTCACATTTAAACAGGAGCTTGTACCTTCAGAAGTCCTAGACACGAAGAGAGTGAGGACGCTGCAGACGCTCAGACTGGCTGGGCACAGCAGATGGGGCAGGCCTCCTGGGCCCCCATTAGGCTTTGTGGGGTCCAAGGGGGTGCTGCCTAGAGCAAGGTCCACCATACAGAGGTCTGAGGGGGTGCTGTGGTATAGGCGGCTGCCCTCGCCACAGGCAGCACAGAGCACGGGGCCTGGCAGGCAGTACTCCCGAAGCTCTGGCACCAGAATCCCAGACTTGTCCCAGCTGGCTTTGATGGCAAGTGTCCGGCCATGGTGACCAAGGGCCACCAGGCAGTCAGAGTGCACATCATCACCCAGCGGCGTCTCCTCCACAGTCTCCTCAGCTTGTGGATCTGTCTTCAAGGCCCCTATGAAGATGACAGGCTCTTCTAGGTGATGGAGGATCTTAACAAGGGCCTTAGGGTCACCTGGGGCTGACCTGGAGGTGACCAGAGCCTTCAGGACCATACAGCAGAGCTGGCCATCAGGGAGACCACAGAGGATCACAGGTGACTCCAGGAGGGTGGCATCAGCTCCGAAGAGGAGCCCAAAGAGGGCCTCCTTCAATGTGAGACTCCCAGAGCCCCAGAGGCAGCCGTGCCGGAACTCAGAGGCTGGCAGTGACACACAGCACAGCACTGGGAGGAAGTGGGGGTCTGCAGGTTTCCCCAGGACCCCAGCTGGAGGGGTGTAGGTGGATAACTCCACCTCACCAATTTGGCCTCCCAGCTGGGGGTCCTCCCCTAGACAGGAACACTCAAACAGCTGCATCTTCCACTGGGTGGGGCCCTGCACCAGGGTTACAAGTGTGCCATCGAGCACAGTGAAAGCACACAGTGAGGCATCAGGAAGGATGCAGGCATCAGGGCCCACGGGGATCACAGAGGAAAGGAATTCACTGTCCTCACTGTCTCCGCCGACCTGGTTTATAGACCTTTTAAAAGAAGGGAACCGCTGGTCAGGAGTGGGCAGGGTGGGACACACATATTCTTTTCATGATAACCTGGAATGGACCAAGTTGGGTCAGAGGTCCTCATAGGGTCTGATTTTGAGACACTACAGTGACACTCACAGCCCATAAACAGGCTCCCTGGACTCTGCTCAGCACCGGTCAATTGAAGACACACTGGACATGAAATAGCCAGGCTTCCAAAAACAGCATTTCAACAGACCTGCACTGGGGATGGTGGTCTGAGGCTCAGACCACGAGGTGGACATGCCACCTTTCCGTGGCTTAAGCTCACAGTCAGCAGGTGCATAGTCTGAGCTTTGTGCTGAGGAGAGGGGCCCAGCTGTCCAGTGCTTGCTTCTTTCAGACCCAGATAGTCTTTGCCAATCTTTGACTCTGTTCATAGCGCTTTTCCTGGGGCTACAACCACAGCCTCTCCTTCCCCTTTTACAGACCCTCCCCAGAAAGGTGTATCTCACCAGAGAGGACCAGGCCACCAGGGCCCAGGGGGCAGGATCCTGTTCCCCCTGCACACTTAATCAGCTGCACCCTGCTTGTTAAGAGCTCTCTGAAAGCAGATCTTAGAGTTACATCGCCTGGCGGACGAGGGGGCCGCAAATACAGCACGATGGCGCTGGAGACTCGGGAGCCCACCCGCACCCCACCCCAAGTGCAACGATGGTGAGTTGCTCATTCTGAACCAATCCGGGACGACCTCCCAAGCGTGGAGGTCAAAAGATGTTATCTGAGGAAGCCAGGGCAGGGGTGACAAAGGCGAGGGCGGCCTCGGGGCGGCGGGCTGGGACGCGCATAGGGCACGCCCACGCCTCACCTGCTCAGGCGGTCCAGCGACAAGCAGTAAATGCCTTTCTGGGCGCACAGAACGTAGAGCGCCCGGCGGAGAGCCAAGAGCTCCAGGTGCCACACCCGGCTGGGGAACCGGTACGCCACCTGGGTGCCAGGAGAGCGACGTCAGGAGGTCGGTGCGATTCTCCAGCCTTTACTTTCCACAAATACGACTCCTCCCGCCTTCTCCCGTCCCCGCCCCGGCCCTGTCCCGTCCGTCCCGCCCCGCGGGCCCGGCGCTCACAGTCAGCAGCCCGCCCTCCTGGTCGGACACGTAGACAAACTCGCTCCCGGTGGACAGGAAGATCTCCGCCTCGTGGCGCAGCACGCGGGGCCTGCCCGCTGCCAGATCCCCGAGCGGGCAGCGGAAGCCCGCCAGGTACTGAACCCGCGCCACGGCGCCCGCCATCGTGGGGAAGGGCGGGCCAGACGGCCGAGCCTGGGCGGCGGAGCGCGGCGTCGCATCTGACCCTTTACAGCCACTCACCACGCGGCTCGGCCTCCGCCGTAAAGCGCTCGACGGGGGCGGGGCGAGAGCCAGGGCCGGGGGCGGGGCGGGAGGCGGGGGTGGGGCCGGGGCTGGAGCGGAGGTAAAACCGGATCCCACGCCTCTGCGGTGGAGTGCCTGGTGCCTCGCGGACCAGGCCACGTCGCGCAATAAGTGGACACAGCAGTTTCGCAGGAGTCCAACCTTTACAGAAAAACTCAGCAACGCCGAGGGTCGTCCTTGCCACCCTGCCTGCAGGACTCCCTCACCCAGCGTACTGCGCGCTTCAGGTCGGCCCAGGCCCATGTGAAACCTTTCGGCCACTCCTTGGCTCTGGCCGCTGCAGAAGCCCGCCAAAGGGGAGGGAGGAGGGCCCTGCTCTTGCAGAGTCTGATCTTGGGCTGGGCTGGAACCCGCTCCCTTCGGGGTGGCTTCCCAGAGCCCTCCTCCTCAAGCTTTTGTGTAAGCACCTCAGTTCTCTGGGGTTCCAGAGAGGAGTTCACCTGAGGACGGGGTGCGGCAGTGACCCATGGGCCGAGGCCACGCGGCTCCGTGTCCAGGAGTTAGAAGTGCACCTAGACATGCCTAGACATGTGGGGACGAGTAATCCAATGGAATTTCAGAGTTGGGGTCGGTCAGCGAACACAAAGATGACTGGCTGAGCCCCTGGAGGATGCTCCCCAACACTGAGCGGGGGGAGGGGGCGAGGGTGAAGAGGGTGGGATATCTCCCCTCTGGGAAGCTCTGTCTCCCCCTACTACAGAAGGCTACTACCGGCAAGGCGCCAGGGCTTTGGAGGGAGACCCAGAGCGCCCCTGGAGGCGGGTGCGTGTAACATCTCCATGCCATTCACAAATAAAAAAGACCAAGAACCGGCTCCCACTTTCTGCCTTTAAGAAGCCACCCTGAAATGGCCGGTTCAAACCCGGCCAAACTGCAACAAAAAAATAACTGGGCGTTGTGGCGGGCGCCTGTAGTCCCAGCTACTCGGGAGGCTGAGGCAAGAGAATTGCTTAAACCCAAGAGTCTGAGGTTGCTGTGAGCTGTGCCACTGGAGCACTCTACAGAGGGTGACAAAGCGAAACTGTCTCAAAAAAAAAAAAAAAAATCAAATGAGAACACGGTCCTCTTAAACAGCATCACTTTTGGGTGTCCGCCACAGGGCACAGGTATTCTCAGCTAGTCTTCTGACCACCAGTCTTAACCCTCCAAGAATGCCCCCAGTCCTTGAATCACAGGCTCATACACACACCTTACCCGATCCTCCCAGGTGTCACCTTCCAATACTGAGGCCAAGACTGTCCTAGAGAAAATGACCATACAGGGTTGGAAGTGGACTTGGGAGGAGGCAGGCTGAGGCCTCAGCCTGTGAGTCACTCCTCTGTCCCACTCCATTCTCCTGGGAGTTAGGGGGCTGGCAGGTTCCACACTGTTACAGCCACACAGGGGACCATGAGCACAGACCGCTAGGGTGACTCAGACACAAGGGCCCAGATGTTGAAATGTACCCAGCTGAGGCAAGACTTGGCTAAGGGGTGATAGGGAGTGAGCCCTTTGCCACAAACACGGTAGGTCCACCCTCCTAGCAGGGAGTCTGCCTGGCACACAGTAGGGTCAGTACAACTCTAAACCATGTTGTAAGTGGTATCATCTTTGCTAAGGACAAATTATATGGAGGGGGCTAATACAGAGTCAGACTCGGTGTGTGTGTGTGGGGGACTCCTGTATGCAAGAAGCTGCAGGCTGAGGTCTTGAGGTCTCATCTGCAGGACCCCATCATGAGGACCCCTTCTTATCTGTAGCACCACAGCCAGGTAGGAAATACATGTGCAGGGTGGGGAGTCCTCTGTCCAAGTACAATTGGCGGGATTTGGGGGGTGGGGTGGAGGAGAGTCCAGAAGCTTATTTCATAGCAGGAAAGGGGTTTTCTTCAAGGACTTGAAATGGCAAGAGCCTACTCAGACGACCCAGGAGCAGCAGTGATGATGGACTACACTGCTGCCCAAACACAAGTCACGCTTGGGGGCAAGATAGCCCAGGCCCCTTTTTCACTGGCCTATGGGTCTGCCTCATCCCCTGGAGATGCTCTTCAGACTCAGTGGGATTTTTGTTTTTTTCTAATTGTTTAGGGAGCAATAGATCACCTGGTCCAAGGACAAGGTAGTGCTGACGTACAGTGGGAAGGCTGGGGCCTGAGGGTCACAGTGCTCCCTGGCTGTCATGTAGGAAGGACTTAGGCACAAGAGAAAGCAGCATGTGGCCACTAGGCCTCACTCCTGGACTATTGTCCTTCATCGGGGTGCTTGGCCAGGTGCATCTGTCCAGTGATGCAGAGACCCAAGAGTAGCCACAAACCCCCAAACATTAAGTGAGAAGAACAGGCCCAAGAAGCCTGGGCAGGTAGGGGAAGTAGGGTCCCTACCCATAAATGATCCAAACACAACTGCAAAGGACAAGCTGTTAAATCACCCTCACTGAGCAGATGCCAGACACGACCCACAGATAATGGAACAACACGCTGGGAGTAGGGCAGTTGATTCAGGCGCTTTATTAGGTTCCACTGCAGAGCTGGTCCAAATCCGGCCAGGGCACACCAGCCAGCCCAAGATGGAGCTAAAGCAGGAGCACCTGTGTCCTAGGAGCACCTGCTCAGAGGTGAGCTGAGGTGGGGCAGGGCAGGCGCCAGGGGACATGGCAGTTGCTGTGTGTTGATCTGGGCAGGTATGCTCTCACTCAACCCTCACTGGGTCATGGTACCTAGTAGCCTGAGGGTGTATCCACACCAAGGGTGGGAGAGAGAACTGGAGGTGTGGCTGAGGCCTGCACCCTGAAAAAGAGAAGGCTGAGCCTCCCAGGACCCAGGCAGGGCAGGACTCACCCCCAAGCTTTATGCTTAACTCTGACTCTCTTTGGACAATAAAATAAAGTGCATTACTGAACAAAGAGTACTCAAAACCAGAAGCAGAGAAATCCAACACTATTTCTTTAGCAAAAAGACAAAAGAAAACATAAATTTTGTAAATGCCAGAACTTCACAGGAAAGGGACACTGCTGTGGGCGGAAAGGAAAGTAACGTGGGGGGGCAGAGACAGAACGGGTGGAAGAGCAACTCAGAAGCTGCAGCAGGGTCCCCAGATATCTGTGCTGTCCAGCCTGTGTGAGGAGGTGGGAGGGCTAGAAGTGTGGGCATGAATGGCTGGGAAACAGGCAAGCAGAGGGCACAGAGAGCCCAGGCCACCCAGCTTCCAGCTGACCATGGGCCCAGAAGCCTTAGCACCTTCTTGACAGCAACAGGCCAACAAGCTGGGGTCCACTCAGCTCAGATCTTCCCCACCGCCCTGCCCCCAGGAGAGCTCTGCTGCAACCGACCACCCCAATTGGACCTTGGTACCAAAAGCAGACAAACTGCCTGGGCCTTTCACTTGGTGTCCCCAGCCAGGTGGACCTGGAGGTGCTGGCCATGGCCCTAGTTACATGAGAGGCAATCACTCTCTGTCCACAGTGCCAAGGATGAGGGAGGGTCACACAGGCTTTCACCCCAGGTGGACACAGAAGTCTCCAACCACAGTCTGTGGCTGAGCCAGCCTTGCCCAAAGGCGTGGGACAGCTCTGACACGACTATCTTTAAGGCAAAGCGGCATTGAGATGCCCACAGCTCCCTTAGTGGGGGCAAGCTGCAGCCCCCTACGGAGGAGATTTGGGAGGCCACAGAGCACACACATAAGATCCTACCACAAGTTTGCCTGGACTGCCTGGACCTCACACTGTCTGTACAGTGTCAACTGTCCAATTTGCACAGAGGCCCTAAGTGGCCCTCACAAGAGGCCAAGCCCCTAACAAGCCTCACCCAGGCCTGTCCTGGTTGGCCATATGGCTGTGCCAGAAGGCTGGGGCCAAGTGGCACAATGGGATAGAGAACAGCAAGTGGGGAGGGGACCAGAGGATCTGGTCCCAGGTTGCCCAGCTATCCCCACCTGGGCCATATGGAGGGGCCGCCCACTAGGTGAGAACCACCATGCCACCCTGCCCCCCTTGAGATCAGCCTGCAATGTCTATAGATGTCACAGCTGTGTGGCTTGGTAGAAAAGTCTCAGGCACTGAGGTTTACTTCATAGGAGACCTGACTGTGGTGCCCCTGTCCACATGCCCACACTCCACACACCCTCAAGGGGCTTTACTAGAGGAGGGACGGAAGTGGAAACTAGTCTCTCTCACTCCCCTTCTGTGCAGTTTTTATCTTAAAAAAATAAATAAATAAAAGTCTTCCAGGTAGGAATTACTGATAACTGTTATTGTAACCAACGCAGGCTTTAGATCCCAGCTGGATGTCGGACACAGGAGGAAAAGGGTGGGTGGCAAGTAACCCGAAGCCCACAGGTCTCAGCAATGCCACTCATGTTCCCCCAGGCAATGGCTGTCAGAGAGGAAAAGTGGCCCGCACTCACAGGCAGGGTCTCTGCCCCAGAGCAACAGGGGACAAAGGCAACAAGCACTCCCAACCAACCAATACAGGGTGGGAGACAAGGTCAGAAAGCATCAGAAAGGAAGGAGAAAGCTGGGTGGAGGCAGCAGCCCCGCCCCTCATTCCAGGTGGCGATTTAGATATGCAGGTCCTCCTAACACAGCATGGGGGCTTGTCAACTGGGCCAGGCAGGTGGGGAGTTCTTGGCTGGGGACCACTCTGCACTTCCAGTTTGGAGATTCATTTGACCTGCAGAACACCAACTGTGGCTCCCTCTCCAGGGAAAAATGTGCTGAGAAGCTTCAGTGGGTCAGAGACCCAGGGCAGCCAGCCCCTGCCCTTCAGGGCTGCCCACTGCAGGGCTGTCACAGGCAACATGTTGCACCACGCTCCTGGCTTCAGAGAGAGCTGGGCTGGGCCCAGTCCCACCCAGCGAGGGCTAGAGCCCTAGGTCCTGGGGAGGCTGCACATCTCGCAGTGGCCTATGCCTGGCTGGTTCATGAAGGTGCAGTGCTGACAGGCCCACATGGCAGCAGTGGCCACATGCACAGAGCCCCCAACAGCTCCATACTCCTGGAGGCCTGGGAGCTGCACTCCAACTGTGCCTGCAGGGCAGAAGAGACAGGGTGCTGGTCAGAGAACACACTTCAATGGGCAGGAGCTCCTGGACTGGGGGCAGAGGTGGGAATGGGGGAGGGCACAGAGAACCTGCCATGGGTCACCCTTTTTATATCTGGCACTCAAGCTGAAAGTATTCTTTCCAGACTTTAATGCTATCAGCTATGACAGACTCAGAGATGGCTCTCTGACCTCCACCTGCACTTGTCTGTCCCCTCTTACTGCTGAGGAGCATGCCTCTAGCTCTGTGCCTCTAGAACAAGGCTGCCATGAGTATTTATTTACTTAGATTTGTTTGTTGTTGGAGACAGAGTGTCACTTTGTAGCCCTCAGTAGAGTGCTGTATTGTCACAGCTCACAGCAACCTCAATGTCTTGGGCTTAAGGGATCCTCTTACCTCAGCCTCCCAAGTAGCTGGGACTACAGGCGCCTGCCACAGTGCCCAGCTATTTTTAGAGATGAGGCCTCACTCTGGCTCAGGCTGGTCTCAAACCTGTGAACTCAGGCAATCCACCCACCTCGGCCTCCCAGAGTGCTAGGATTACAGGCGTGAGGCACTGCACCTGGCCCCTTGAGCATTCTGGTACACTCTTTGGTGGGAGACCTGTGTTTTCATTTCCCTTAGGCAAAAATACTAGGAGTGGGCCACACTCCACACATTGCTGGCTCACAAGGCAACTCTATGTTGAAATTTCTGAGAAACTGACAAACCGTTCTTCAGAGTAGCTGTGCTGTCCAACACCCCAAATGGGATATGAGGGTTCTAGGTGCTCCACATCCTCACCAGCACTTGACATTGTCAAGTTTTTGGGGTTTTTTTTGGCCACTTTGATGAATGTTTAATAGTTTCTCACTTGTTTTAATTTGTGGCCAAGTGTGGTTGCTCACACTTATAATTACTCCCAGCACTCCAGGAGGTCTGGGTAAGAGGATTGCTTGAAGGCAGGAGTTTGATACTAGCCTAGGCAACCTATCAAGACCTTATGTCCCTGAAAAATGAAAAAAATTAGCTAGGTATGGTGCACCTGTAGTCCCAGGTACTCAGGAGCCTGAGATAGGAAGATGGCTTGAGCCCAGCAGTTAGAAGCTGCCTTATAATTGCACCACTGCTCTCTAGCCTGGGTGAGAGAGCAAGACCTTATCTCAAAAAATCCCTCTAAAACCCAAAAAAGTTTGCATTTCTCTGGTGACTAATAATAGAAACTGTTCCTGTATTTCTTTTTGTAAAATGTTTCCTCTGCCCAGTTTATTCTTATCCTTTTATATGATTTTCAACAGGCAGAGCTCTCTGTGTGCTCAGACAAGCCTTGTGCTGTGTACATGCACTCCCAATATGCCTTCCACATTTCTCCCAGTGCCCTTTGATAAACAATGTCTCATTTTGATAAATCCCAATTTGTAATGGCCAGTGTTTTTCTTCATCCTACTCCCAAATCATGCATCCTGGCTAAAAAAGTCTTTGCCTTCCCCAACATCCTAAAGACATTCACTTAAAAAAAAGGCATGGTAGCAGAAGGATCAGTTTAGCCCCCAAGTCTAAGGTTGCAGTGAGCTATGATGATGTGCCATAGAGAACTACAGTTTTCTAGCATAGGTAACATAGTGAGGCTGTTTCCAAAAAAAAAAGAAAAGAAAGGCTCAGCACCTGTAGCACAGTAGTTACAGCGCCAGCCATATACATTGAGGCTGGTGGGTTTGAACCTGGCCTGGACCTGCTAAACAACAATGACAACTGCAACAAAAATATAGCCAGGCCTTGTGGCGGGCGCCTATAGTCCCAGCTACTTGGGAGGATGAGGCAAGAGAATCACTTAAGCCCAAGAGTTTGAGGTTGCTGTGAGCTGTGATGCCACAGCACTCTACCGAGGGCAACATAGTGAGACTCTGTCTCAAAACAAACAAACAAAAAACAGAAAAAAAGAAAAGAAAGCTTTGCAGTTTCAGCTCTCACCATTGGGCCTATAGGCAACCCAAGCTGCCCTGCATCTGGGCGTTCGGCAGCTTTTTTTTTTCTGAGACGGAGTCTCACTTTGTCACCCTCAGTAGAGTGCTGTGGCATAATAGCTCTTAACAACCTCAGACTCTTGCCTCAGCCTCCCAAGTAGCTGGGATTACAGGTGCCCGACACAATGCCCAGTTATTTTTAGAGACAGGGTCTTGCTCTTGCACAGGCTTGTCTCGGCCTCTCAAGTGCTGGGATTACAGATGTGAGCCACCTTGCTGGACCTAATTACCCATTCTTGACTGTCCATGGTGCCTATCTGGCTATCCTAAGCCAACCTGACACTGGCTCAATCACTGAAGCTCTATGGTTTTGAAATCAAGTAGTGCAATTTCTCCAACTTTATTCTTCTTTCCCGAGATTATTTTAGCTATTCTAGGCCCTTGACATTTCCAGACAAATTTTAGTCTTGTTTGTTTTTTTGAAGGAAAAATGTGCTGATCAATTTCAGAAAAACAGCCATCTTTAAAATATATGGCATTTCCATGCCATGCAGATAGTGTGCTTCCTGTTTCCTTATTCTTCCCTTGGCAGGGTGGTGGTGTGCTCAGCACAAAGTTGTCACCTAACTCATTTACACCGTTCCTGGGCACCTTGTTTTCTGTGATACTTTATAAATGCTACCCTATTACTAGTTCAATTACCAATCTTATGCATAGCTATTTGAGCATCGCGAGTATCTATGTGGACAGGAATTGACAGTCACAGAATAAACTTTTCTGCAAAGTGAGTGTTGAGGAGCTCTGCACAAGCTGTAGTAGACAGGGAGCCTATCGGGGCCACTGCCACTGTGCCACCCTTGGACTCACATAGAACTTCGCTTGGGTTTCTCTGCAGCCCATCCGAGTATGAGAAGTGAAGCGGGCATCTAATGGGGATGGCAAGACATGCTAAGTTGTCCCGACAGATGCCCCCTTGGCTTTGGACTTTATCTCTCCAACTCAGGCCAGACTCCTGGATGTCCTGCCCTCCTTTCAGGTCCAGGGAGGCATCTCTGAACTCACTTGGCCTCCCTGTCTAGTCTCTTGGCATCTTTGCAGATTGAGAGGGCGGGCTCCAAAATATCAGAGCTACTGCAATCAACATTTCTGTGTGAGGAATCCAAAAATCTAACCAGGGAGGAGACCAAGGAGATGGGACAGGGAAAGACACTCAAGGAACCCACAGGCCTCTGTGCTCCCAGGGCTCACGTAAAGTAAGTCTCTGTTTCTCTAAGACACTGATGGCTCAGAATATTCCTAGGGTACGGGGGGACTGGCATCTCCGGTGTTGTCATTTATAAAATCCACAGAGCTGTGAACCCAAGACCTGTTACCTACACAACACATATATTACATCATGAAAACAGCCCTGTGCCCAGCAGAGAGGCTTGGTCTACCCTAGTCCCATCCCACGGTGCCACCAGGCCATAGCTAGGGTAGGACCCAGGCACAATGTGCAGGGTAGCCTGTACAGGCATGTCCTCCTCCCCAATCCAAGCCATGGGGTGCAACACTTACTGCAGAGCTGCTCGATGGTGGCCCACTGCTCAGACCTCTTCCACGTCTGCGCGAGCTCTTCATCTCTAGTTCTTACCGCCTCCAGAAGCAAGCTGATGCTGTCCTGCAGGAAGCAAGAGGAAGGTTCCAGCCCACTGTCACAGGTGAACAGATCCTTGCTAATAGGTTTCTTCTTCCTCAACATCAAAATATACTTCAGAGGAAATTTTAAAATCTTACAGGTTGTCAATATAAAATGTTAAGTGTTACAACATAGGTCTATAAATGTTAAGTGCTAAATTGAGCTAAAATTTAAATTCTTCCCAAATAGGCCAGGCACAGTGGCTCACACATGTGATCTGGGAGGCCGAGGCAGATGGATTGCCTAAGCTCAAGAGTTCAAGATCAGCCTAAGCAAGAGCGAGACTTGTCTAAATAGAAAAACTAGCTGGGTGTTGTGGTGGGCACCTGTAATCCTAGCTACTCCAGAGGCTAAGGCAAGAGGAGTGCTTGAGCCCAAGAGTTTGAGGTTGCAGGGAGCTATGACACCAGGGCATTCTACCCAGGGTAACAGAGCTACATTCTATCTCAAAAGTAAACAAATAAATAAAATAACTTTTTTTTTTAAGACAGTCTTATTTTGTCACCCTTGGTAGAGTGCCATGGCATCACAGCTCACAGCAACCTCAAACTCTTAGGCTCAAGCAATTCTCCTGCTTCAGCCTCTCAAGTAGCTGGGACTACAAGTACCCACCACAACACCCAGCTATTTTTAAAGACAGGGTCTCGCTCTTGCTCAGGCTGGTCTCAAACCCTTGAGCTCAGGCAATCCACCCACCTCGGCCTCCCAGAGTGCTGGGATTACAGGGATGAGCCACCTCACCCAGTCCCAAAATACATTTTAAATAATTAAAAATTCCCAAATAGCCCATCTGGGCCTTTCTCGGCTTGGGCTGACAAAGAGCCCAGAAAATAAAGCTGGCACCTTGTGTCCTGGTGGCTGAAAGATGGCAAGAGCCCTAGACAGTGACCCCCTCTGCTCCCCGCACCTAAGCTTCTGCTTCATTCCTTCACCATGTCTGGAAAAATGCATACTACTACCTAGGGTTCCCAGCCAAAGCGCAGAGAACTGACATCATGAGAGCCTTCTGGGGCTTGTAGCATCCTGGGCAATGTCCAGACAGCGTACACTCACTAGAGAGGCAGCCCAATGGGCAGGGGCCTCACCTTTCAGCACCTGCCCACTCAGAGGGGTAAGCAGCTGAACCTGGGACCAGGAGTGCATGTCACAGACAGTGAAAAGAGGCACAGGTGCCTGATGTCAAATGTCAGAGTGGGTGGTGTGCAGACAAAATACTTAAGGGCGGCACCTGTGGCTCAACAGAGTAGGGCGCCGGCCCCATATGCCAGAGGTGGTGGGTTCAAACCCAGCCCTGGCCAAAAACTGCAAAATGCAGACTTAAGGTAAACCTAACAAGACCCAGGAACAGCTATAGTTCACTTGACAGAGAAAAGTCTTTCTCTGGCTTGGTGCCTGCAGCTCAGTGGCTAGGGCGATACACCGGAGCTGGCAGGTTGGACTCCAGCCTGGGCCAATTACAACCAAAAAAAAATAGCTGGGTGTTACGGTGGGCGCCTGTAGTCCCAGCTACTAGGGAGGCTGAGGCAAGAGAATTGCTTAAGTCCAAGATTTTGAGTTTGAGGTTGCTGTGAGCTGTGACGCCACCGCAGGCACTCTACCAAGGGTGACATAGTGAGACTCTGTCTCAAAAAAAAAAAAAAAAAAAAAGAAAAAAAGAAAAGCCTTTCTCTATTCTGTCACCTTCAAGGAAAGGTGTTGAGCCAGTGGTGTCAGCGGCTTAGAAAGAATTTGTTCCTTCATCTGACTTTTCACTGAGTCTCAGGCAGAGAATAAAGGGCCCAGGTAGGGTACCCACAACATGGCACGTGCAAGGGGCCTCCCAGTTGGACCTGCCATCCCTGCCCTGCCCTGTGTAGATTGCAGCCACAGTCTGCAAAACACCTGCCCTCTTCTCCCCCAACAGAGTGTCTTTAAAATGCCAATTGTGCAACCATGAACTTGGTACCTGGTAGCTAGCCAAGCCTTCTGGGCCAGGACTGTAAAACCAAAGCTGACTGGGGAGGAGAGTCATCAGTAAACAGCAGAGGCTGTGAATCTGAAAGTGTCAGGACAGGAAATTTTTGAATTGTGGCTCACAGTACTGGAGAGAGCTTAATCACCTCTGCTTTCCATGTGATTATAACAAACAAAAGCATCCTTCACCACAGAGGGCACACTTGGTGAAAAATTCACCTTTTTGTCAACAAGTTTCATGTGAAAAGCCATGATTGCACACCCTCTGCCTTAGGCTATGACCCAGTTTCTTAAGGACATTCTGGTTCATGAGGAAAGAGAGTGAGACAAAGAGCATCTCTTTACAGCCAAAGCCCATCTGGGGACCACCAAAGCCAGGTGATCAAGTGGATACCACATTAGGGCCTGTACCTGTAGGGGCATGACTTCATTGGTCACCAGAAACAGCAGGAGGTGGAAATCTGAGATGGTATCCAAGAACATGGACGAGGTATTCTGGGACAAATAGGTGGCCAAACTATGGAAGTCCTAGACGGAAGGAAATAAACATGAATATCCCATTACAATTCTCCAGTGCCAGATCCAGAAAGAGAGCTGTTTGCTACTGAGACAAATTAAATAAATTTAATGCTGAAAGAAGTCTCTTCGTCATTCTACACCCAATGACAGGCTCTGAGAAGGAAGCACACACACCTGCAGGGCCAGCTCAGGACCCTCTTCCAGGAAGATGTCTTATACATCTGCCTTGCCGAGGTGCTTCCAAGTACGTGAGAAGCACATCTATAAAGCTGGTCCCAGAGAGACAATGGCCAACATGCAATAAATGCCCCTTGACCTCCTGGTGGACAGTGGGCTGTGGGAGGAGTGGAGTGACTCAACTGGCCTTTCTGTCTAGCCACCTTCTCAATCGAGGGCTGTGGGACAATACAAGGGGGACGTGGAGGGCAGCGTCACACACACAAACATCTCCAGCAGGACCAAACACAGGGTTTCCAGAGTGTACCCCACAACTGGCTCTGTCCTCTGAAGGCACTCCATGTTCCTAGGGCAGGTGGGCAGTGAGAGGACCAGGGCATAGAGAGGCACTATCAGCCACTTGAGAAAATCTCATGATAGACATCATTTAACAACCTGTTGTCTGAAATGTCTGCTAGAAAATCATGGACTAAGAATAGACACGCGCACACGGGCTGCTCATGTGGTCTGCACAAGGCAGTAACAGTAATTTGGGTCTGGCCTGGTTTGCTGGTGGGAGCAGAGGGTCAGACGAAGACCGTAATAAGTGAGCAGATCAATGTCACTTGTGGAAGGTCCAGGGGACAGGCCATGTGGAGTCACACAGCACTAAGGGTGCTGAGCAATGAAGCGGCATGACAGGCAAGGGAAACCAGATTATATTAACAATAAAAAAGTTGTTTGGGCTGGAGCCGCTGCTCATGGTGGTGATCCCAGCACTTTGGAAGACTGAGGCAGGTGGATCACTTGAGCTCAGCAGTTCAGGACCAGCCTGAGCAAAAGTAAGACCCTTCTCTACTAAAAATAGAAAAACTAGCTGGGCATGGGGGTGCCTATAGTCCCAACTACTCGAGAGGGTGAGGCAGAAGGATCGCCCAAGCCATAGTGTTTGAGGTTGCTGCAAGCTACGAGGCACGGCACTCTACCCAGATCTACAAGGTGGGACTTTGTCTCAAGAAAGTTACAGAAGACACAAAGTGACAAATTTTGGAAAAATTAAGCCAACTAAGAATGGTACTTGTAGCAAATGTGCAGGCCTGAGGACTTCCAGGGATTTGCTTTGCAGTGTCTCTCACCTGACCGAAGAAGGTGTCTATGTGTGCAGCAGTGCCCTAGAACAGGGTAACAGCTGGACTTTGTCACAAGAATAAATCAGGAGAGTTTGAAAACTTACTACTTTTTGGAAAAATAATACCAACACTAGACACTTGTAATCAGCAGTTACTTTAAATCATGTTTCTAAAGACAAAAGCTTACCTGTGTCTCACCTAGCACATCCCGGTTTTCAATAGGAAATGGATTTTGTGAAATAGAAAAAGTATGAACTGGATCCTTGGGGAAAGTTGTTGTGATCTGACAAACGAAACAGAAACTTGTGAAGAACCAGGCTACACACAATGTGAGTAGCTCCCACGTAGCCCAGAACACCCCTGAGCCTGAGCTAAACATAGCGATCCTCAGAGTCCTACAAGGTCTCTGTAGGAACAGTTAGTGTTAACAATCACTGTTACCCCTGAATGAAAAATTTGAAACTTTGATATCTGAGAAGCAAAGTATAGAATTTGTTTTTGAAATTGCTCCTAATGGCTGGGCATGGTGGTTCACGCTAGTCATCCTTGCACTCTGAGAGCCTGAGACAGGAGGATCCCTTGAGCTCGGTCTGAGCAAAACTGAGACCCTGTCTCTGCTAAAAATAGAAAAACTAACCAGGTATTGTGGTGGGTACCTATAGTCCCTGGTACTCGGGAGACTGAGACAGACAGGAGTTTGAGGTTGCTGTGAGCTATGACTCAGTGGCAATCAACCCAGGGCAACAGAGAGAGATTCTGTCTCAAAAACAAAACAAAAAAGTTGCTCCTCATCTGGGCGGTTTCTGGCTCTGTACACAGGCCTCTAGGACACCAGCTTCTTAGGACCATCTGTGCACAAGCCTCACCTGACAGGCGAACAAGCTGCTCTCCCTCTGCTGTGGGGGAACTAAAGGACAGAGAAGTACAGAGAAGAGAATGCAGGAGCTGAGTGTTCAGGGTGCAAAGTTCACAGCCCTGGGTTTAGAGGGCATGTGCAGAGTTAGCCAGTGATAGTTTTTTGGTTTTTTTTTCTTCAGTTTTTTTTGGCCAGGACTGGGTTTGAACCCACAACCTCTGGCATATGGGGCCGGCGCCCTACTCCTTTGAGCCACAGGCACCGCCCTAGCCAGTGATAGTTTTAAAAAACAAAACAGTGGCTCAGTGCCTGTAGCTCAGTGGGCAGGGTGCCGACCACATACACCAAGGCTGGCAGGTTTGAACCCAGCCCAGGCCAGCTAAAACTATGACGACTGCAACAACAACAACAACAACAAAAAATAGCTGAGCATTGTGGCAGGTGCCTGTAGTCCCAACTATTTGGGAGGCTGAAGCGAGAGAATTGCTTAAGCCCAAGAGTTTGAGGTTGCTATGAGCTGTGATGCCATAGCACTCTACCAAGGGCAACAAAGTGAAACTCTGTCTCAAACAAAATAAATAAATAAATAAATAAAAGACACAAAACAGCCTGGAAACAGCCTGCTAAGCCCCCTTTTGAACACTCGGGAGCTGCTCCATGGAGCATGTGGGCTTCTCTAGGCATGGATGAGTGAGGAACACAGGGCACTGCCCTCTGCTCTCCCTGGAGCCAAGAGCTTATGTAGAAATATGAGCTTAGTCCTAGGCTCAGACATGCTATAACAGAGAGCATTTTAAATCTAACAGAGTCAACAGGAGATACAGGGACAGTGGCAACTGTGCAAGAGTTGATGCGGATACACATTTCATTCGTCTGGGAAGATGCCCCTCCCCACAAAAGCACCCACTTGGGAGCCAGCAGCTACCTTTTGGTTGACCCAGCTGTCCTCTGTATATGACACTAGCAGCAGCCAACCATACCTCTTATAAATCTAGGACAGCAATTCTGGCTCCTTTGGGACTATCTCTAAAGAATATTATTCTGCTGTATTTTCCACATCAGCAGAGGCGGTGAGCTGTTAACTGGCCCAGGGCTGCTATGCCAGTGCTGGCTACTCTGGAAGGCCAAGCTGAGCCACAGGGAATATCCCTGACCCAGGCCCGCAGGTCCTACTAAAGCGCCACATACCAGAATAGCACTGTGCACTGCAGCACAGCCTCACAGTCAGAGACTCAGGCCTGGCTTTGCTCACTCAAGATAAAGAACAGAGCACTAGGCTGGTGTGAGGAGGCAGCGCACCACATGCAGGGCACTCTGGCCCATGGCAGAACACTAGCTGTGTTGGAGTTCTGACAACAGCAGTGGTGCTGACCACACTGCAGAGACAGACCCCTGGGTATGGCTCAGCCCCTCCTCTAGGGAGAGCAGAAACAGGGATGGAACCGCAGCTATCAAACACTCACTGCCAGCCGGGAACAGTGGCTCACGCCTGTTAACCCTAGCACTCTGGGAGGCCGAGGCGGGTGGACTGCCTGAGCTCATGGAATTGAGACCAGCCTAAGTCAGACAGAGACTTCTTTGTCTCAAAAACAGCCAGGTGGCTCAGCGCCTATGACTCAAGCAGCTAAAGCGCCAGACC
The DNA here is from genome assembly GCA_963574355.1 of Loris lydekkerianus. Classification (NCBI taxonomy): domain Eukaryota; kingdom Metazoa; phylum Chordata; class Mammalia; order Primates; family Lorisidae; genus Loris; species Loris lydekkerianus. Next base: position 14,611 of record CAUYPK010067823.1, on the reverse strand, counting down.
TGACAGGTTCGAATCCAGCCCGGACCTGCCAAAAAACAATGACGGCTTTGACCAAAAAGTAGCCAGGAGTTGTGGCAGGCGCCTATGGTCCCAGCTACTTGGGAGGCTGAGGCAAGAGAATCGCTTAAACCCAGGAGTATGAGGTTGCTGTGAGCTGTGATGCCACACACTTTACCCAAGGTGACAACTTGAGGCTCTGTCTCAAAACAAACAAACAAACAAACAACAACAACAAAAAAAAAAACAGCCAGGCAACAAAGTGAGACTCTGTCACAAACAAACAACAACAAAAAACCCATTCATTGCCAAGTGTACTACAGAGTTAAGGACTTCTGCACTGGTCTTATAATTATTCTGTAGCAAACAGCAGAACCAAAGTCCTCATGGCCCCAGGGAACCACCCCAGATGCCCCAAGGGAGGGGGCCTGGGGCCCAGGGCCTTGTCTCATGCTGAACCACTCTCCCTATTCACATGTATCAGCTGGACAATGCCTGACACCTCTACAGAACCCCAGCCTGCAGCTGCTACTCCATCCAAGGCTTGAGAACATCAGAGAGCCCCTTTGGGGGGCAAGGAGCTGAATATACTTCTCTGGGTGCCTACTCTCAAGGGACTTCCAAGCCTCACCTTTACAAGGATAGAGAACTTGGGTATCACAGGGCAGAACGCTCCCCTGGCAGCCAAGTACTGCTGACAAAACCACACCAAGGCAAAAAACTTAACTTCCTTTAAAATAGGAAGAAAGGGGTGGGGAGGCCACTGCAGGGCAAAGACCTGAGAAGGCTGGTGTTAAATCAAACTGACTCCTCCTGCGTGCATTCTCTATCAATCTGCTTGCATCTTAATTACACCCTAGGTAGTCTAAAAAACAGATGCCTTTACAGCTTCAGTAATAAATATGTACTTGGGAGCTGTCAATTGGAACAGAGCATCGATGGGCTTGGCTCATGGAGACCCGCTGCTCCAAATGCATTATTTTACTGCCTGAATCGCATGCCTGTCCAGGTCCAAATGCAGCCTGAACAGATCCTGGCCTGGCAGCAGTGCAGGACACAAATGGCCTCCTGCCCCTCTGGACAGAGCTGTGATAGCAAGGGCTGCTTCAAATGCATCGTGCTCTTATCCTGCCACACAGGCTGCCCTTTGTGACAGCACAGCCACAAACCACCTCCAGAAGGGACCTGAGACTGTGGGAAGATGCAGTAGAGCAGGGCCCCTCCTGGGCTCCCAGAGTACCACTCAAGGACACCGAGGCACAGCACCTATGGAAGTCTGGCGGCTCTAGCAGCCACAGACCAAGCACAGCATACCTGGTGAGGCTGCCTGGATATTCATGTGACCCAGGACCCAAGGACTGAGGCTGATTGCCTTCTAGTTGCTGATTGGCCTAGAGTTCAGGGTCCTTAGAACTAATATAGGAAAAGGTCACCCCTAAGTCGATTTCAAGGAAATAAAAACTGAAAGAGTCCTTATAATTGTGAGCTTTATCAGGAAGGCTGGGTGTGTGATGATGTGAAAGATGTTCATGGCCACCTGCTCTATGTGGGCAACGCAGCAGGCAAGGGCCGTGACACTTACACCTCCCCAAGCCACCGCCTCCTCCCTCGAGTAGCCACCACCCAGCATCCTGATCTCCACACGCCTGACTCGTCAGCCTGCTAGGCTGAGAGGAAGCAGCACTTACATCTATGATCAGATACTCCACGGGCAGGGGCCGGGCCAGTTGGGTGATCTCGTTGCCAAACTTGTCTATGTCCTGAAACAATCAAAAGTGAATAGAGGTGAGTGAAAGTGACCAGTGATAATGTTTTGCTGTTCACAATTTAAATTATTCTAATTTTTCTTTTTTTTTTAACAGTTTTTAGCTGGGGTTGGGTTTGAACCTGTCACCTCCAGCATATGGGGCCGGTGCCCTACCCTTTCAAGCCACAGGCGCCGCCCAAATTATTATAATTCTTGTTGGGGTCTGTGACCAGCAGAGAGGAAAATATGTGCAGAGAATACACCTCCTCCATTTCTTAGAGCTCTTTAACTATAATCACAGCCTGAGAAAGCAGCTGTGCTCCCGGCACCGGGGATTCTCTGTAGAGACGCACCAAAGCCTCCAGCCCTCCACCCCTGGTGCTCGGCCTGGCACAGCCAGCCCTCTGAGAGGCAGAGGAAGAGGCTCTATGCTCCCCTCAGGCTAAAACCTGTGCCCCTTCTAGCCCCTATAGACACCTGAAGTCTCACAGTCTGAACGCTAATTCTTAAAGATCTTATACTCTACAAACCCGACTTTAGGGAAACTTAGTACTTGTACATTAATAAAATAAGGACATGCACTCTCATACACACACACACACACACACACACGCCCAGACGTGGAAAACCCCCACTACCAATCTGTCAAAGTCTAAACTTGTTTTGCTTTGTCAGATGCATGGAACATAAAGTTTAATTATGGGGAAAAACGGCCAGCATATGTTCATTAATCATAAAATGACAATTAGACCTGATTTATGTCAAACATGCTGAGTTCAAACAAAGCCTTAGAAATAAATTCATAAGAACCGACGCTTTTCATTAAGATTCTGCAAGAGGGTCTCATATTTTCTATCTAAATCATCACTTAACATTATATAAATCATTCATGGAGTCATATATAAATTATACATCCATAATTTCCAATTATAAGGCTTTAAATAAAAGTTTACATTTATAGAAGCCCTAAGAACCAACCTGGTGGCCAAGCACATCTCCCTGAGGTGTGTGAGGTGCCGTGGGGCCACCCCAAGTACATCTACACCTCACTGGGACAACAGAAAGAATCACTACAAGCTTTTCCTAAGTCAAACCAAGTATTCCATCTTAAAGAGACACCCACAAGCCCCCTCTGGCCCTGGTTCCTTGCTTAAAGATTAAAATTTCTAATCTGAAAGACGTCTCAATTTTCCCCATATCCTGCCTTCCTTTTCTCTACTCACATTTTAGGGAGCTGCCACAACAGCTTGCCTCTTTGCCCTCTCAGAAAAAATAGTCCAGAGGCATCTAACCAACTGGCTGCCAAGGGAGCATGGGTTTGACTACTTTCACTTCAGTTATTGGGTCTGCCCAACCACCAATCACCAGGATTCTGCCAACACCCGGCTTTGTTCTATCTACCTTCCTTTGAAGTTAAAATTACTTTACACCCAATTCCAGGGAAGGATCATTTGTCCTTCCATATGACAAGTGGCTGTTGCAATCAGGACAGCCCCACATTCTGTGGCTCTGGCGGAGATACCAAAGACATGAGGCTGCCAGGTGATCCTGGGGCCCCAGTAGAAGCGAGTTCTCAATGGAGGAGGTTTTTAGGCAGTGAGAATCAGTATGTTGAACCTAAATCACCATTTCCAAGAATATACGCTTGCCCCTATACAAAATAACCTGCAACAACTCACACATAATTAGCCCATCTGGAATTCATCTTCCAATCTAATTAAGCTCTAATATGCAGAAACATTTTTCTAGCACCTGTTCACTTTAATCTTCCCCTCTGGGGATTTTCCTTGTTAAATGCCCCTCTCTTTTTGTGTGTCATGCTATTCTCTTTCAAATTTAACTACCCAACTGTACCTTTTCTGTTCCCCAAGAAAATAAAGGTGTTGCATCCTCATTTCCTCCCTGTGGGGAAAAACAGGTAACTTAGATCTCTCCCTTATGCCTTCACTCAAATGTTTTTGCCAGCCAATCCCTAGCCCTATGCACCATTTTAAAAGGCAATTACTTTTTATGGGCTTTAGCAAATGTCAGACAGAACACGCTAGGAGGAAGAGTCTTAATTCCAAGTTTGGCAGCTGCCAAAGTGTCAGCAGTTTTATCTCCAGCTGGAGCAAGACACTGGGAGAATCAGAAATTGTGGTCCCTAATGCCTCACTACCCGTGACAGGCCATGTCTGAAAGCAGCACCAAGGTCTTGACAGCAAAGAGAAACCCAGATCACTGCCTCTGTGAGCTCGAAGGCACAAGGGCTTCATGCAAGGGCAACAGCAAATTCCACTTATTGTATGGCATAACATTGCTTTCAAAAAGGTAAATAAAATCCTGAATGTGTTGCTCCTCTCTTCTAAGAACTGGGTGTAAGAAGGACAGCAAGCAACAACAGGATCTGAAATTTCACAAGATAACATGGGAAAAAAAAAGAAGCTCTCAGAAAGTTTAGTAAAGAACAACTGCTTGGGAACATCTACAAAGCGCCTGTCAGATGCAAACAGAACCCACAGCCGGCCTTTCTCAGGGGGTTGCAATGAGCAGCAATAACCACGCAGACCAAACCTGTCACAGGCATGACCGTAATCCCCCACACAGAGTGAACAGCAATAACCAGGGAGCAGGACCTCCCCGGGACCTGTCAGAGACCGAGCACACCCGCATTGAAAGCTCAGCTCCTGGCCTCCACCAGTACTGGCACTGTGGGGTCAGGGCACACTTAGACCCAACTCCATCTCGGGGAATCTCCAAGTCTGGTGCTAAGGGAAACTTGCCCTGAGCAGGACTCGCCTTCAACCACATGGGGAAGAATGAAAACCATGCTCAGGGATTTCAGGGACCACAAATCCTTCTCCTAGACTGGGCATGTGCCAATGTTATTCAGAATCTCATCTCCTGTTGGCAATTTCTTTATTTTTCTTTCTTTCTTTGAGACAGAGTCTCACTATGTCACCCTCGGTAGATTGCCATGGTGTCACAGCTCACAATAACCTCAAACTCTTGGGCTTAAGGGATTCTCTTGCCTCAGCCTCCTAAGTAGTTGGGACTATAGGCGCCAGCCACAATGCCTGGACATTTTTGTTGTTGTTGTTGCAGTTGTCATTGTTGTTTACCTGGCCCAGGCCAGGTCGAACCCGCCTACCTCAGTGTATGTGGCCAGCACCCTAACCACTGCGCTATGGGCACCGAGCCGTGTTGGCAATTTCTTGATTAATTGATATGATGCTGGAAGGAAATACAATCTTCTATGATTGAAAATGTTGACTAAAGATGCATAGTAAGGGGTCTTGCCCTAACAAATACAAAGAAGTCTCATGAAGTTTCAATAAACAGAATAGTTTGATGATGACAAAGGAACAGACAGTCAGATAAGAGGCACAGGGAATGATGTCCAGGAGTAAGACATAAGGGGAGACAGGGATACCCTGGTCTACAATAATGGGAATGGATCAACGGATCAAACATCTGGAAAAACATAAAACTAGATCCCTCCCTGTGTCAATATAATGCATTAACAGATCACGGGTCTCTAAGTAAAATTAAACCACAAAAACACTAAAAATATATGTAGATAAATATATACCTTGGGGGTTAAAGACCCTTGTGCAAAATGGGTCCATTTACAATAGGATTTCTTTTAACCAAATACAAATTGAAAATACAGTGTTTGGGCTCAGCGCCTATGGCTCAAAGGGCTAAGGCGCCAGCCATATACACCTGAGCTGGCGGGTTCGAATCCAGCCTGGGCCCCCCAAGCAACAATGATGGCTGCAACCAACAAATAGCTGGGCGTTGTGGCGAGTGCCTGTAGTCCCAGCTACTTGGGAGGGTAAGGCAGGAGAATCGCTTGAGCCCAGGAGTTGGAGGTTGCTGTGAGCTGTGATGTCACAGCACCCTACCGAGGGCAACAGTTTGAGGCTCTGTCTCGAAAGAAAAGAAAAGAAAAGAAGAGAAAAGAAAAGAAAAGAAAAGAAAAGAAATCAAAACAAAAAAAAACAAAAGAGAAAGAAAATACAGTGTTTGCAGGATGCCAAATTCTAATGCTGAGGGTCGGCTTTGGGACTTGGGCACACCTGCACAAACGGAACTGAGAGGCCACTGCATGATGACAAAGGCAGAAACTGTAACAAAACAAGACTAAAGTACCATATATACTCGAGTATAAGCTGAGTTTTTTCGGCACAAAATTTGTGCCAAGTTCGGGTCTTTCGGCACAAATTTTGTGCCAAAAAACTCGGCTTCAACTCGAGTATATATAGTATCTTTGAAATCAGAAACTACTTTCCCCCTTCTGTACAAGGAAATGAAAGTCTCCATGTGTTTGCAACATGTGCCAAAGGGCCAATGTACAAAAACCCCACAATGACCGCTGAAGGAGAGAACAGTCAATAAACACAGGCCACTCTAGTGGTGGGACGGGGGCCCTGGCCCTGGAGTTCAGAGGCAGCCGAGGCAGGCAAGGCAGCACAGTGCCACCTGCCACAGCACTTCTCGGAGGGGACCTAGGTGAACACAGAGAGCACAAAACACACACGCATCCTCTGACAAATGATCCCAGCTTTGGGATATCGTCCCAAGTAATGCACGGCACAAAGAGCTAGCCATAGGGTAGGCCACAAAGCCAGAACCTGAGAATGAGGCCCAGCACCACACAGTCCTTGCCAAGGCTGTCAGCACAGGGGTCAGGACAGCCAGCAACCCCCATCCCACCATTGCCTGTCACTGGCTGTTCCTTCCTGGGTCCTCGTCCTGCACTGGCCTCTTCGAAGCAGTGCTTCTTGGGGCAGTCCAGCACCCAGTCCTCTCCTCCCTCTGAACAACTACAGATGGTCTCATCTAATTCCAGGGCTTCAATTTAGGCTTTCCCTGCAGATGGTCCTAAAAGGGCATCATAGGCCTGGGTTTCTTGCCTGAGTACCCAGACCTGACCACTAGCTACTCACTGGCCATCACCTATCTCGGTCAGTCATGACACTCTGAGTGTCAGCATTAGGACTCAGCAGCCTCCCACGTCACCCCACTGACCTGCTCTTACACCTGGAGCCAGCTCAAAGTTGTCGACTCAGCACCTTCCAGGAGATCCCATGTCCCTCCAAATAGTCCCCAACTCTGCCCCAGCACACAGTGCCACTATGCCAACCAGTGTACTCCCCCCCCTGTGGAAAGTACACCCTCCACCCTCCCAACCTACCACACACACCCCACTGGCTTCCACAACACAGGGAGCACCCTCACTATTCAATGTACCCTGAGAAGCCCACATGGCCTGAGTGCTCATCGTGTCCCCCAAACACTTATGGAGGGACACACGAGAACACCTGAGGAGGGAGCGGGAGCAGGTTCACTGACAATGCACACCTCCCTCAGCACCGTGTACAGGACCACCCTGCATGTTCACCCTGAATGCTACTCCCTGCAGTGGCACAGCAGACGCTGTCATGAGGTAACATGGTACACACTCTTTTGACATGCTTGTGTGCATTTCAGCTGAAATTTGTCTTAAACTTACCTTCCTAATTTTTTTTTTTGTTGTTGTTGCAGTTTTTGGCCCAGGCTGGGTTTGAACCCACCACCTCTGGCATATGGGGTTGACGTCCTACTCCTTTGAGCCACAGGCGCTGCCCAACCTTCCTAATTATAAGAGATACTAGTATGACTTTTTGGAGGGCAAGCTGGGAATATTTGTCAAAACTCACAGACCTATCCAGTACTTCTGTTGTGAGGATGTGCTGGAGTACTGGGTGCAGCAAAAACCACCAAAGCGGCCACTGACACTAGCCTGACTGAGCTCATCCTGACCTGGCCACAGAGTCAGTAAATGCATTCATTTGTCCTGTATGATTACAATTGTATTTTTAAACTTATTTTTAATTTTATTTTTAATTTTTTCTTTTTATTTCCTTGCTTTTTAAAAAATTTTTATTTCATTTATTTATTTATTTTTATTTTTAGACAGAGTCTCAACTGTCGCCCTGGGTAGAGTACCGTGGTGTCACAACTTACAGCAACCTCAAATTCTTGGGCTTAAGCGATTCTCTCGCCTCAGTCTCCCAAATAGCTGGGACTACAAGCGCCCACCACAATGCCCAGCTATTTTTTTGTTGTAGTTGTTGTTTAGAAGGTTCGGGCGGGGTTCAAACCCGCCAACTCCAGGATATGTGACCAGTGCCCTAACCAATGAGCTTTGGGCACCGAGCCTGCTGTTGTTGTTGTTGAGACAAAGTCCCACCCTATGCCCTAAGCAGAGTTCAATGGGATCACAGCTCACTGAAACCTCAGCCTCCAGAAGCCACTGGGATTACAGGCACTTGCCTTAGTGCCCAGCTGGGTTTTTCATTTCTTTTACGAGTCGGTATCTCACTCTCACTCAGACAAATCTTGAACTCCTGATCTCAGGCGATCCAACAACCTCAGCCTCCCACAGTGCTGGGATTACATGAGCCACCATGCCCAGCTGTATTTTTTTAATTTAAAAGAACAGAAACTACCCTGTCCAGGGATTCTCAAACTACGGCCCACGGGCCACATGCGGCGGTGTGATTGTATTTGTTCCCGTTTTTGTTTTTTTACTTCAAAATAAGATATGTGCAGGGTGCATAGGAATTTATTCATAGTTTTTTTTTTTTAAACTACAGTCCGGCCCTCCAACGGTCTGAGGGACAGTGAACTGGCCCCCTGTTTAAAAAGTTTGAGGACCCCTAAACACTGGTTCTCACACAATACGACGTTGTCTTCATTTTTTTCTGCAGGGAACAAGTCTGCTACAATGAACAAATTTAACATGTTTTAAATCATAAAAGGTTAATTCACATAGTGTGACCAGCAGCACATAAAGACAAAAAGGTAGAAGCCTTCACCAAGGGCCCACCAGAATGCCCCAGGGACAAGCACGGCAGGCTCCCTTGAGAAAAGCATCCTGCCTTCACACCAGCCATATATATATGCACCTAAACTCTTTTACACACACGTGGAAGCAGGGCGTGGTGGCTCATACCTGTAATCCCAACACTGGGAGGTCAAGGCAGGTAGATTGCTTGAGCTCTGAAGTTCAAGACCGCCCTGAGCAAAAAAGAGTAAAATCCCATCTCTACTAAAAATAAAAAAAATAGCTGGGCTTTTTGCCAGGTACCTGTAGTCCCAGCTACTCAGGAGGTTGAGGCAAGAGGATCACTCAAGTCCAAGAGTCTGAGGTTGCTGTGGGTTATGCTGAGGCCATGTCACTCTATCTGGAGGACAGAGTGAGGCTCTGCCTCAAAGCAAAAAGAAACAAACAAACAAAAAAAAAACTAATTTATTTTTTTTAAAGAAAAAGGAGGCGGTGCCTGTGGCTCAAAGGAGTAGGGCGCCGGCCCCATATACTGGAGGTGGTGGGTTCAAACCCAGCCCTGGCCAAAAACTGCAAAAAAAAAAAAAAAAAAAAAAGGAAATAGGGCGGCACCTGCAGCTCAGTGGGTAGGGTGCCAGCCCCATATACCGAGGGTGGCAGGTTCGAACCTGGCCCTGGACAAACTGCAACAAAAAATAGCCGGGCATTGTGGCAGGTGCCTGTAGTCCCAGCTACTCTGGAGGCTGAGACAAGAGAATTGCCTAAGCCCAAGAGCTGGATATTGCTGTGAGCTGTAATGCCACAGCACTTTACCAAGGGTGACAAAGTGAGACTGTCTCTAAAAAAAAAAAAAAGGAAATAAAACAAAAATAGGGGTGGCACCTGTGGTTCAGGGGGCAGGGCGCTAGCCCTATATACCGAGGGTGGCAGGTTCGAACCCGGCCCTGGCCAAACTACAACAACAACAAAAAAAAAACAACAAAAAGATCAGGGCAGTGACTGTGGCTCAAAGGTAGGGTGCCGACCCTGTATGCCGGAGGTGGTGGGTTTAAATCCAGCCCTGCCCCCCACCCCAAAAAATGCGAAAATAAAAAAAATGAATAAAACAAAATAAAACAAAACAAAACAAAAATAACTGGATTATAGTCTCTCTATATTGGTGCACTTTCAATCTTACATTGTGAGATTTATCTCAGCAAACACAAGCCATTAGTGATCACATACTATTCCACCATACAGATTTATTATATATTTAATACCTCTTGTTACTAGACTGTTCAACTGTTTCCAATTTTTATTACCCCAGACAACACCCATGACAAACAATAGTCTTAGACAAATATTGGTGCAGGTCTTGCTTACAAAGCACATTTAAAATTCAACCACAAAGTCCACAGGAAGACTAAAAGGATTACTTAAACATTTGTTTTTTTATTTCTCTTTGCTCAAACTGGTATTTCCCTGAAACATGAAAAATGAGTGTCTCAAATTCCACAGGGCTATAAATAATTTGGAAAGTACTTCTAGCCTGTTCTAACAGAGGGCAAATAAACAATCAACCACAGAATGATTAAGGAAATATCACACATTTCATGACAAAAGGAAGCTTGATTCATAGATCCAAGAAAATTACAATCTGACCTAGAAATAAAAAGGTAAATCTCCAACCTGTCAAAGAGTATCTAAAAATACCCCCAACACCACAGAGTCCCACCTAGGGTCCAGGGAACCAGGGGCAGGTCGCCATAGCACCCCAGCAACAATGGGACAAAACAAAGTCTTGCCAGTGATGTTGCCTGTGGCAAGTGTTGGCCAAAAGGGGAAACCAAACTAAAATCAGACCAAACAAACAAAACAATAAGATCCTCCACCATAGCACCAATGATGGGTAAGATTCCCGAAACTGGGATGACCTAAGACAGGATATGGAGAGGCTGCACGGTGGATTACATTCATAGTACCCAAAGATGGGTAAGATCACTCTGCGTTCAGTCAACCTAAGACAGGGACTAAACCATTGATATTTGTATCCCCATGACGGGTAAGACTGAAACTGCAAGAGCAGGGGCTATGTTTTTCCGCCATACAAAAAACAAAAGGGAATTGTTGGGCCCTGCCATGTGCCTGAGGCCTAGTGCAACTTCCCAAGCCTGACTAGAGGTAGATCCATCGAGCTACTTCTGTGTAGCAATGACTCAGCAAGGCCCGGTCTGAAACTGCCTCTACCTAGATACAGCCAACGTGGTACCATGCCATTGGCCCAACCCTGTCACGCACCTCATCCCCCACCTTCTGTCCCCACCCCTTCCCCAGGCTCTATATAAGCAGCTGCTTGACGCAAGTAAGTGGAGTTCCTGCTTTAAAAAAAGAAAACAAAAGAAATGAAATCAGAAAGGAAGAGCAAAGAGAGGGAAGGAGGGAGGGGAGTGGGGCTTTGGTGTGCCACACCTTCTGGGCGCAAGACATGATTGTAAGAGGGACTTTACCTAAAAAATGCAATCAGTGTAACCTGGTTTATTGTACCCTCAGTGAATCCCAACAATAAAGAAATAAAAAAAAAAACTATGAACAAATTTCTATGCACACTGCACATATCTTATTTTGAAGTAAAAAAAACAAAATGGGAACAAATACAATCACACCGCCTCATGTGGCCCACAGGCCGTAGTTTGAGGACCCCTGCTCTATTGGTTACTGAGATTGCTTACATCAGGCTATTTGAGCTGTTTTAATTTTGTTTTCAGGTGTTTTGTTTTTTGCTAAGTTGTTTGGTTCTTTTTGTAACTTCCATTTTTACATTCAATAAGAGCAAGGGCTCATGTATTTTTGGTTATAGAATTTTAGCTTGATTTATTCTCCTTATTTCACTCTTTCGCATTCTTTCAGTTGATAGAGACTCTTCTACTTTTCTCATCTCTTCTGTGCTTCTGCATCAGCTAAGATATCCCCCCCTTTTTCTTTTTTCTTTGTTGTCTTTCTTCTTTATTCCTCCTTCCTCCCTCTCCCTTATTTGATTCAACGGTATGTTTAATTTCCTTTATTCTTATTTTAATATTTATTTCTTTTTATCCCCCTTTTTTCTTTCTTTTTTTTTTTTTTTTTGTCTTTTCCACCCCCTTCCTTTGCTGAGGGTGGGTGTGACACAGCTGTGGTCTGGCAGGTAGACTGCAACAGTAATCTGGTTCAAGGAGGCCAGGAGAACCTTTTACTATTGGCCCCAGGAAGAAAGTACTAGCAAGATCACACTGCAGAGCTTTTCTTTCTTTTTCTTTCTTTCTTTCTTTCTTTTTTTTTTATATCCTAACTCAATTTTTCCTTCTTGTTTTTTGTTTTTGTTCTTTTTCTTCCTATTTATGGCAGAGGAAGAGTCTGGCTATGTTCAGGCTGGTAAAGAGTGCCTGCTTTAGAGGAACCCACCCAGCCCAGCTCTTCAAAACCCTTGAGGTATAGGCATGGCCTTAGTACTGTGCTGAACAATAACATTTCTTCTATCACTCTCATCCTCGCTTCCTGTCCTCCTTCTCTCCTGTTCTTCAATTTTTTTTCTATTATTCCCTCTTCTGCCCACCTTTATTTCTCTTTTCTTTTTCTTTTCTCTTACTCTTTCCTTCGTTTTTTTCCTTTCCTCTTGCTTTTCCTTGCTTGCTCTACCCCTACTCCACCTTCTGACTCCGTACCAAGAGTCCCTCTTCATCATCCAAAATCTGAGACAAGGTAATTTGAAGCAAAGGAGGAAGTGAGAAGGCAAAAGGAGCATGAGGAAGTCAACAAAAAAGCAAACATGAGGATCCAAAAGAAAAATTCAGGCACTATGAAGAACCAAAATAGAGCAACTCTTCCAAGGGACCATGAGGCAGTTTTTACAGAAGGTTCTTCCTATAAAGAATTAATGGATTTGACAGAAAGGGAATTTAAAATGTGGATGATTAAGACAAAAAACGGAAGGATGACAAAATGGAAAGACAGAACCAAAAGTCAGATGAGAGATGTAGAATACAGAAAGGATAGGGCAGAGCTTAGGGAAATGAAGGAGACAATCAAGGATTGTAAAGATTCAGTAGAAAGCATAAAAAATAGATTAAACCATGGAGAAAAAAGAACATCAGAGTAGAAGATAAAGTTTTTTGAGTTAACCCAGGTAGTTACAGAGACAAAAAAAAAAAGGAGAGAGAAAGTAGAACAGGCACTTAGAGAACTATTAAGACTCCATGAAGTGATCAAACTTAGGAACAATAGGAATCCCTGAAGGGGAAGAAGATGGTTCCAAAGATATGGAATCCCTACTGGAGACTATCTAAATGAAAACTTCCCATGTTTTACTAATGATTCTGACACACTCATTTCAGATGGACATCAAACTGTATGTCATCTCAACTCTAATAGCATTTCCAAGATACGTTGTAATGAACCAGTCCAAAGTCAGGACAAAGGTGAAGATACTGAAAACAGTTAAACATGCCAACTGATCTACAAGGGCAGAGCCATTAGGATAACAGACTTCTCAACTGAAACTTTATAAGCCAGAAGAGCATAGTCATTCACCTTCAACATTCTTAAAACAATTTCCAACCTAGAATTCTTTATCCTGCTAAACTAAGCTTCAGAATTTATGGAGAAATTAAAACTTTTGCCATATACAGGCACTGAGGAAATTTGCCACAATAAGACCAGCTCTACAGGAAATATTTATTATTTTTGAGACAGTCTCAACCTGTCATCCTGGGGAGAGTGCCATGGGATACAGCTCACAGCAACCTCAAACTCTTGGGCTCAAGCAATTCTCCTGCTTCAGCCTCCCAAGTAGCTGGGACTACAGGCACCTGCCAGAATACCTGGCTATTGTTTTCATGTTTCCATTGTTGTTTTAGTTGGCCCAGGCTGGGTTTGAATCCGCCAGGATCAGTGTATGTGGCTGGCACCCTACCCACTGAGCTATGGTTGCCACCCTACAGGAAATATTTAGATCTGTTCTCAACACTGAACACCACAATGGATCACCACCAAAGCAAGCACCAAGAAGCTAAAGACTAAAACTTAGTTTCTACAATGGTGCAAAGAATAACACTACACAACAGATTTTCTCTTAACAAAATGAATAAAATTTGACCACACTTATCAATTATCTCAATGTCAATGGATTGAACTCTCCGTTGAAGAGGCATAGGATAAAAAACAGAAGCCATCCATATGCTGCCTACAGGAGACACACCTAGCCTGAAGGACAAATCAAGACTCAGGGTTGAGGGATGGAGAACAGTATTTTAAGCAAATGGGAATCAGAATAAAGGGGGGGTTACAATCTTATCCTCAGATACAAGTGGATTCAAAGCGACTAAAGTTAAGAAAGACAAAGATAGGCACTTCATTCTGGTCAAAGACCCTTACAAGAAAAAGACATTTCAATCTTAAATGTTTATGTGCCTGACTCAAACGCTCCCACATATATGAAATAGACCTTGAGGAGTCTGAGCAATATGTTAGCCTATAACACCATGGTAGCTGGGGACTTTAACACCCCTCTGACAAAACTGGACAGATCCTCTAAACAGAAGCTAAACAAAGAAAGATACAAAGGACTTAAATGTGACCCTAGAACAAATGGGATTAATAGATATTTACAGAACATACCATCCCAAAGCAAAAGAATATATATTTTTCTCATCAGTCCCCGGCACATACTCCAAAGCAGATCACATCCTAGGATACAAATCAAACCTCAGGGGCAGTGCCTTGTAGCTCAGTGAGTAGGGTGCCAGCCACATAAACCAAGGGTGGTGGATTCAAACCCAGACCAGGCAAACTGCAACAAAAAGTAGCTGGGCATTGTGGTTGGTGCCAGTGATCCCAGCTACTCAGGAGGCTGAGGCAAGAGAATTACCTAAGCCGAAGAGCTGGAGGTTGCTGTGAGCTGTGATGCTACAGTACTGTACTGAAAGCAACAAAGTGAGACTCTGTATAAAAACAAACAACAACAACCCCCGCCCCCCAAAAACAGAACCCAATGGACCCGGCGGACTATTACAGGCATATGCGGTGGATGCGGGTTTTTGTTT
>CAUYPK010067819.1:0-21207 GCA_963574355.1 Loris lydekkerianus | reverse complement strand
GTAAATCAACACTGTTTAATTTTTTGATACTTTTTATAAAAAAAAAAAAAAAAAAAAAAAAAAAAAAAAATTAAATAACACAGTTCAAATTTATGTTACCCCAGTACATTAACTGTGAGTAACTATATTAATTAAAAATTTCCCAGCTAGCTCTCCAGTCCACAAATCACTGTGTAAGTAGCAGACAGACTTCATGACCAATCACGTCATGTCTTTCAAAGCTGTCAGTGATGGGTCAGGGAACATAATTAGTTCATGAGCAGACAGCAAAATGTGTAGTTGTGTTGCCTCATTCTTTTCCAGTGGTAAAGCCATTTAAAAATGAGTAATAGAGAAAAGGAATTGGTCAATAAAAACAAAAGGGCAACAAAGAAAGAGTTGTAAAGCTGGAAGTAAAATTTGCATTGAACATAAATGAAATTACCAGAACAACAGCTGACCATGGGAATATTGACACGTCTGCCATTGAGAGACCCAATTATGCAGATAGAGCAACTCAGTGAAGGCAAAGTTATTGACATAAATATGGAAAGTGCTTGTGACAAAAAGGATGAAAATGTTCCAGAGGAGAAGCAAAGCCAGCAAAAATATCTTCACATAAAGAAAACTCTTGGGGATATTTCACACCACCAAAAACTCAAGGAATAAGACATTGGAAACTCATCTGTCCTTGAAAAGAATATGGCAATTTTCCCAGGGACGAGAGAGTCCTTCATATTGTGTGTTATATGACTAGAAGACAAACTCCATTCAAACCACTCCTAATAAGATTTTAAAGAAGAAATATAAAAATAAATAAATCCCATTTATTTTCAAGCTAGCATTGAACCAATTCAGCTTTCATTGGTCATTGTTACAAGACTACTCTACTGTGAAGGGCAGTAGCTGCATAAATGGATGGATGGATGATGGATGGATAATGAATGATAGATGGATAGACGATAGATAGGTGACAAATAATGTTATATTGTCTTTATTTTAAAATACTTCATTCTAGATGGGGTAAAATATCAGTCCTTATTACTTATTATGGACTAAAGCAAATTGGATAAACGTATGACCCCAATTGTTTGCATCTGACAAATGGGCAGTCTTCTGTGGGAGGGTTATATCACCAGATTCCAAGTAAGTGAGCAAAATCCTACACGCTTGGTGGAGTGCTTAAAGGAAGTGGTTGTATGGTTTTATTTATGCTTACTTGCCAGTAAACGTTAGCATCAATATATCTGTGCATCAGTTAACTGTTACCACAATAATGTATAACAGACAAGCTTGATATTTCTGTGATAACATATTTCCTTTTTTTCGGGGACTGTGGGCTAGTAAAGTTTCAGCTGATCCTATACACAAGGATTGTACTTTGGGGTCTCCTTTTATTGAGGGAGCAGTAGCTATCTGGAGTGTGATCTCATGATGATTACAGAAGCTAAGAAAGCATTTCCAAACTTGCAAGCCCCTTTTAAGCCTCTTCTTCCAATTATCTGCAAAATTGCTGTTGATCAATGCAAGTTGTACATGTGAACCCCACATCAAAAAGCACTCAGCCAACTATGATGCCATGGCAAGGTTATCTGGTAACTACATTACTTCTGGGGGGCATAGTTGAGACCAATCATTTACTTTACTGAAGCATGGGAGAGTTCAAGCTAAGACACACCTCCATTGGCACATGAGACCTGGCAACAGCAAGGTTGCAGGAGGTAAGACCCCAGGCTCTCACTCCCTACTACAAAGGCTACTGGTAACGGTCAAAATAAATTATTATACATTGGCTTCTAGGTCAGTTTGCAACAAACAGCTTGAGCATTTTTATTCTAAAAAATCTAAGATAATCTCTACATTTCTCTAATGGTCTTAATAAAAATATTGCTGGTGTGGGAATTAAATATAAAGAAAAGTTTGGCTGAGTGTTTCAGCCAAGTGCCAGTTCAGAAGGCCTTGGGCTTTTCCCTGGCTCTGTGCACCCAGTCACGTCTGAAGAATCGTAACAGAGAAGAGAGGAGGGATGGGAAGAAGAGCTCCTTCCATAAATTCCTTACTCTCCCAGACTGTGGATGTGTCACCCTCTAGATGGGAATGAGGCCCACGGGGAGTTTGCATGCTGCTTCACTCCTCCTGTGGCTGCCCGTTATCCACCCCAGTTAATGCAGGAGGGGACTCTGCGGCGACAGCCTGTCTATGGAGGGGGTGGGCACGCCGCGGGCATCGTGGGCGTCTGCTCGTCATCGGCCTGCTTTGTAAATGTGCTCCTGCATCTGTTCCTTAGAAAATTGAGAGCGTGCCAAGCAGGGTGTGACATGAGAGAGGAAGAGAAGCCCCCTCATGCTCAGCCCAAGAGGAAATGCTCTGTTTGGGCTTCCTGTTGGCTCGGTCTGCCTGCCAGCATGTTGGAAAAATAGCACAGTGCCATAGCAATAGAGGAGGACTTGGGCTCAAAGAGGCAAGCCGAACAGCAATGCACGATGTCTACATTGCATGAGAATTTCTATGTGGGTACAATGTTGAAATAAGATGAAGGTCTGGAAGGGTGATGACTGATGATGCGGCACTCTCGGGGAAGAATATCTGACCCTACAAAATGCCCTTTATAAACAAAAATAGAGGAAAAGCAATTCTAAATGTAAACGATCACAGAGTGAGCAGGTACAAGCAGCAAAGTTTAAAGTGTGTCCCACATACAGGGTTAGCTTAGTGATAAGTATTTCATTCTTCCTTTAATATGCACTCAGGAGAACTGACCAGGTGTCCACACCTATGCCAGGAGCAGAGATCTGGTGTCTAGAGACCACACATCTTTTGCTTCTTTCAACTTTACTCTTGGCAATAGGAGAGAATATATGATTGCTGTATAATTCTGCTGGTTTATCTTCCCAGGTAGCAAATACATTCTTAAGGGACAGAGAGAAGACAGGTTCAAACAAAGCTCTGTATTTCCTTTTCCTCAGCATGACAGATTTCTAACTTCCTTGCAGTGTTTTCTCCACTTTGAGACACCATTCCCTCCTTGAAATGACTTCCTTTGCACTCTTTTCAGAACCCTCTTGCTTTCTGACATTCGGTCTGTGACAGTCAGTCATGCTGGAACAACCTAAGGGCAAATGGTATGCAGAGTTCTTTTTCCTGGACCTCACACAGGTTAGAGGATATACCCGCCTCTTGGGTCCTGGGAGGCAAGATGAGATATCAGGGTCACCTGGCTTCCCTATTGCAGCCTCATCCAACTAAGACTCCTGCCTCACTGCTACTTCATTATTTTTCCTTCTTATGAGACTTCCAGGGAGATATTACTTAGGACAACACCATCTACCCAGGCCACCGATAGCTATGTTTTTGTTCTCAGTGTCAATGCTCTGAATTGCTGCAGGGTCCAGTGGGATTCCGTGACACAAGTTTGAAATGACAGATAAGCTCTCCTTAAGAGGTGAGAGCATTTCACCTGTATTCCACTTCAACCCATTCCTGCAGAAGAGTGAACTCCTTATGATATCAAATAATTACCTCCAGACATGCCTCAGACAACTTTCTTAATCTTGCAGATTAAAGAAATGGCCATAACTGTCACCAAAATCATATAAATCCTGTTTAATAAAAAAGAAAGAAAGAAATAGAACCTCACCCCTAGCAATAGGGGTTTGGGACGGACACTGAAGCTTGCAGATAACACTCTTTGTGCTGTGGATTCCGTTCAGCACAGCTTTTCTTTTTTCTGGTTAGATCAATATCACCCTGATACATGTTCTGCCAGCCAAGCTATAATGCTGTATTCTTCCAGGTGTCAGTAATATAAAGTGATTTAATGCTTTCAGCTTGAAAGATACTGCAATGAACACTGTGATTTATAAAACAAATGGGCTATTGTCCTAACTAAGTTTAAAATTATATAGCCCTAAGGAAATAGAGTTAACTAAAGTTTTAATGCCCTTAGCTTATTTTCTGCTTAGCCATTTATACAGATACATAAGCAATTCAACTCAGAAAATGCAATAGAAATTTATAGCCAGACTCCTGTGTACATAATTTTCTTAACCCTAACGTACCTTTTGGCATTTATTAGTACACAAAGTCAACTTTCTACATACCCTTCTTTTATCCAGGCACCTTTCCCTATATTACTGGACCCATAAATCATTGTATCCTAACCACTTGGTCTATCAGAAAAAAAAAATATGCTAATTGTAGAGGACAGCATATCCTACCCTGGATGCTAGTGGCATTTTGGAATATTATTTCTCACTTTATCACAGATGCGTGGTAGGAAATAGAAATGACGAGAGTGCGGCAAGCCAGAGGAATCTAGGCAATACATTGAAAAGCTGCCATCTCGTATTCTCAGTTCACATCGGTGAAGACAGCAGAGTGTGATAACAGGAGATGGGATATTTTCATTTCATCTTTTAAATGTATTGGCTTAGAAATGTGAGTGGAATTCACATGGGGCAATTCCAATGCCTTTCCTAGTTTCTTTCTTTCCTTCTTTTCCTTTTCTCTATTTCATTTATTTATTTATTTATTTATTTATTTATTTATTTATTTTGCATGCACATGAAAAAGGGCTCAACTTGGGCAGTAGTACAATGAGAACTGTTACAACTGACAGAGAAAAAGAAGGCAACCTGGATGAGAATTTTAAAAATACATTGGTCACAACCTGAAGATATTATGGCTGCTTTTGCAGAAGACCTTTCAGCGACTAGAAACAGTATACATTAGGCGAGGTCAATTTTAATTGCTACTATAAAGGCACTCTGAAATAGGGGGATTAAAAAATAAAGGCAAAAACCTATTTCTTTCATACATAACAATCCTTTGATATATATTTGGATTGGTGAGTAGACCCAATTTTTTTCCCCCCTTGGTCATGACCCTCATCTTTATATTTGGGATGTGGACCACGGCCATTCCTGTGACCACACTTAGGAAAGGGCAAGATAAGACAATCTAAGTAAGGAGATTTTTATTTTATAAAGAAGATTCCCCAGAATTACTCATATCACCCCTGCTCAGCTATTAGCTCTAATTCGGCCATATGGCCTCACCAAGCTGCAACAGAGGACACCAAAGGTGCCTACTGCTGGACACCAGGTGTCCACTTCACACTCTGCCTGCTAATTCTCCACTGACATTTGAAGGGCATTTCCAAACTGATAATTTGCTTTGAATTTTTTTCCCCCATGTTCTTTTGACCATATATAACTACTCGGGTTCTGTTCTGGTCTGGAACCTCCTTCCTGGTGAGTTGATATACAAAGCATCATATTCCTTCTCAGGTAGAGAAGGCTTTAGGAGAAGCCTCACAAGACTCCACCTCATACCAACCGAAGCATCTTTAAGGGTGTTTCCAAGTGTTTGACAGCCATGCTGAGTCACTGAATTACCAGGAAGTAGCCAAGTTGTCACACTTTCATGTTTAGAATTCAATCTGGCAAAATGCTTTTGGAGGGAAAATCTTTATCATTATCAACCCCAAATGAAGCAATGACCTTGTTTAGTGATTACCCAGGCAAGTGCAGTATTTAAAATCTTGTTTCTTAGAAAGTGTATGTGTAACTCAGAAGCCAAGCCTCAATCTACCTACTTCACCTTTATCCTTGCTCTCCACTCACCTTCTCGAGAAAGGAGTTTCACAGCTGTGGCCATGTCCAACAGTCTCCATGTGACTTGAGTGTCCACAGACCCGTCTCTAGGCTCTTGCTTCCTTGACCACACTTTGTCTTGCCTAATCACAACCTGAATGCAAAATTAGTCCATCTGCTACTTCTTTTCTGTAAAGATATAGACAAGGTCCTGTTTTGACTCCTATAGCAGTCAAGCAATCATCTTATTTAAAGATGATTAAATAAATTACTTTCAAAAGAAGTTCAAAACACCGTAAGTATATTCTTTTCTTCACTCTTCTTCTTAATCAACATAATTGAAGTGTGCCGCAGAAATTTCAATAGGTTCAAGTGTGCTGTGAGATTAAAAAAGGTTGAAAAACACTATCTTAGATAGTTACTGTCCCTAAATTCTTGACACTAGCTTCTGAGAGATCTCATCTGCAATTAGGTGGCTCATACAACTTGTTCAACTACCTACTTTTGAAAGTAACAGGGCAATATTAATAATTATGTAACTGCAAAGGTGCAATATGGGAGTGTCCTAGGTAAGTCTAATGTAAGAGTAGGTCCCCCATTTATATATCACTTTCCTAAAATGATTTATAAGAAATATAATTTTATTTCAAGATTCAAATTTCTACCCTGAGGATACTCTGTTACCTAAAAGCTTATGAAGAGAATTTTGATCAATCATGTTGAGAAAGCCTAAAAAACAACCAAAATTTAAGTCAGCTATCATAAAGACATCCTCTTAACTGGGTCACCTATGAAATGTCATTAAAGGAAAGAACAAAAAAATCTCAGAGATGGCCTTTTGAAAGTAGGTCAGAAAGAGCAAGCAAACTTACTACAATTAGTGGGAAAAGAATGTTTCTTAAGGTACCAAATGTCATAGTGGATGGACAGTTTCATATTCTGTTTTCTGCAAAATACATGTAACACAGCGAGGTAGGTGTTACACACAGTCATTACTGCATAGACGGGAAATCGAACCTCGGTGAGGCTAAGTGGCTAGCTCTGCTTATTGACTGAGTAGAGATTTGAAGCATGATCTATCTCACTGCACAGAGCGGGCCAACGTACAACAAATGGCCCAGGGAGACCTTCTAACTCATCATGCAGCACTTCTGTAAACATACCTTTAGCAACTAAAAATTGATACTTTTTAATGTCCATGATTTCATAAAGTCAGACTCTAAAAATATTTCTGTTTCCATGAGCTATTGTTCTATAATTTAACATAAACTTTCCTGAACCGATTTTAAGCCTAGAAACTACCTGTATGTGTGTGAGTGCCCATATATGCACATACGTGTACAAAACTATTTATTGGATATCACCTGCACTTTACTGGTGTATATGTGATACAGGGGCTTACTTTGGTGTCCTTTGGTGCCCTGGCTGATGTTCAATGCCCCAGTCAAAGCTCACTGCAGGCCCAACTCCTGGGCTCCAGCCATCCCCTTGCTTCAGCCTCCCAGGAGCTGGGACAACAGGAGAATATCTCCACACCCGGCTGATTTATTGTTACTTTTGTACATGTTTGCTATGTTGGTTTCAAACTTCTTGGCTGGCCTCACCTGATCCTCCCATCTTGGCCTCTAGGAATGTTGGAATTGCAAGTGTGAGCCTCCACACCCAGCCCCATGATTTGTAGTTTTCATGTTGAAAGCCATCTGTATTTTATTAATTTAGAATATTCATTTGCATATTCACCAGTTACCCAACATTGACTGCTGCTATACTGTATGAAAAGTATATATCCATGTTTGCATTTTTCTTTTCCACTAAAAATAGCTAGCTAGCCATTGAAAATATATTAGGGGATACTTACTAATTATATAAATTAATCTGAGCAGGATGTTTTCTAAGGGAAAACCAGCGCAATTTATAAGAATATAAGAATGTGAAGTAAAATGAGAAAAACCTCTTGTTAGCCAAATATTTGATCCCCAGTGAATTGTAGATGATGAAATGCTGAGTAAGGCATGAGCACCCACTGTGAAGCAAGATTTATTGAGGGATTAACTCCTTAAACTGTGCTAACACAGTTATTTCCACTTACAATAATGCCTTTCCTATCAGCTTGGAAAAACCCAGAAATGTGTAAGCTGAATTGTAATTTGCATTCACTAGCTCTGTCACCTGTGGCAAGTCACTTACTTATAAGAAGACTCAGTTTTCCTGCCTTTTAAATAACGGTTCAAATGCTCACTTTGCTGTGTGGTTATGGGCGTGAATGCCTCTGAAGATCCACCCTATTCTAGCCAGTTAATAAATATTTCTCATATTTTCTCCTCTTTATTCTAGAATTGTGGTTTAATAATAACTTAGGATCTTTTGTAAAAATGCAGGTTTCTAGGCTCTTTTCCAAGGCCCCCTGACTCAGCAGGTATGAAATAGAGGTTTGAAATACTTATTTTAACACACTCTAGCAAGTGACTTTGAGGCAGGTGACGTGTGTAGCGTACTTTGTGGAACGCTGCCTTATAACATCGGCATACACTCAAGCTCAGAGTCAAAACAATGATGAGGATGTGGGGACAGAAAATACATTAATCCGTTTTAAGTAAAATTCCACTCTTACATCTCTTTTGGTCTAGGTTTCTAGATTCTCTAAGAAAGAATCATAGACTAATTCTTTTTTTCACTGTTAATATGATTTCTGCCACGTCCTTATATACTTAGAGGCCAGCATGGTACAAATGCACATGGAACAAAGCTTGCTGCTTCTTAAAGCAGTATCAGATCTCCAAAATGTAAACCTTATTACATGTTTTTGAATTAATTTTACTATTTTGAAGGAGAATCCACAGGAATACAGGAAAGGACTTGGCTCATGTCCTAGTCTCCAGCTACCTGTTTTCCTTCTCAAAAGTCATCAGGATTTCTACTTGCTCACAAACATTTCTAGAGGTATAATTCTTATATAAAGTTCTATGCACAGACAAGCAAATACCATCTCATTTTATACCAAATGCTCACACATTTTCTTTGATTAAAAATAATCTCACAGAATGGCCTCTGTTCATAAAAAGCTTTCTTGATCTGTTTTCATTGCACATGAGAACACACACATGCTGTATGAGGCTTCTGTATGTATTTAATGAATCTCATGATGGCCAGATGTTTCCAATATTTTTTGTTTTGATGAAGTGATGAATAACCGTATTGGAAAATAATTTTTTATGGTGCTAGGATATATGTGCATGGGTGTGCATGCATATATATGTATGAAATGCAATCTTAGGAATGCAACTTCTGGGTCACAGGATAGGTAGTTATCTAATTTAGGAATATATTTCCCTCCCTGGTAACAATTTACACTGCTACCTACATATATATTTACTTTCCTATCTGCTCATCAACAACATATTATGAATCTTTGTTCTTTGCCATTCTGACAGGTTAAAAAAATCACATCTCAGTATAAATGAGTGAGGCTGTTTTCAAAACTAGTCTTATTTCTATTTATATCTTTACGTATCTATGTATATTTATATACATCTGTCTTTGTATTAATGTTACAGTAATTCTTTTCTCTTATTTCAGTTTAATTCTGTATTTACTTTTTAATGAGAAGTCTTCCTAGAATAAAGATGATGGGGGAATTCATAGCTGATGCATTCATTATAAGAATTAACCTTTTCATCCCATCCACTGACTTTGTAAGAACAGCTAATTTGCATGCAAACAAGAGGGTTCATCTATTAAAAATATTAACTTTGCCTAAACTTTCAAATTATAAAAAATTGGAAGTGGTTCAATCCTTCCTTTTCTTGTTTGTAAGGGCATATTTATTGCCCTACATAGGGTGTTCTGAAAAGCAGGCTTATTGACAATAGCAACAACTTGAAGGTAGGGGGCGCCACTCCATGCATCACCTTTGACAATGCCAACCAGTCAGCCTGGCAGCTCCATGACATGAGTAACTAGAAACAGAGAGGTCAATCAAAACCCGTGTATTTTTTTCTTAAAAATAAAATTTAACATGATGGGGAGATTGGAATTAACAGCATATTTGTATTTGTGTGTTTTATTAAAAAAAAAAAAAAGATCAAATTGGTTAAAACAAGTCAACACAACTTTAAAAGTAAAAACAGTTTTGGTTTTCATTTCCCCTAAGCAAAAAAAAAAAAAAAAAAAGGCTAAAACAAAAAACATAACTGGGGAAAACGAAATATTATAAGACACGTTAGGAAATTGTGCCAATGCGTGACTACCTCCTGGGGTTAGAACAACAGCTTTAAAGAAGTAATTTTATAAGACACATTGCTGGGTAGTTAATTTTTTTTAACGTGTCATTGAAAAAGTGATTCTTTCAGAGTATAAAGGAAAGTAGTAAAAGTATCTTCGAAATGAGTCAATAACACTTTTTTATGATCTTTGAGATTAAACATTTTATAAGAATTCTTTAGAGAAAATGACAAGGGTATAAAAAAGTTGAAAATATTTTTATGGAAACTCTTTCATATACCTTATTTTAAACTAAAAGCCGCAATTTATGATGATAAATGACACATAGGCTGAATATTTCATTCTCAAGCTCAGGTTGCCCTCATTTGTGATTTTTGACAAATACACAATTAACAATTTAATATCCAGAGATACCCAGGCCATTTTAACGTTAATGTTTGTGCTCCTTATCTTCCTGCATAAAAATGAATATTAATAAGGGGGCCTATTACAAATAACAGTACTAATAGCCAAACACCAGAGGAAAGCTTTTATGCCCAAGGATTTAGATAATTGAAGTTTCACTGTTTGCAAACAGTTATTAATGAAAACCTTTTCTTTTTCATCTAAATATTTATAGCCTTTTAAATATGCCCATACATTAGACTTATCATTCTGGAACAGAAAAGGCACAGTAATGGGGGATAAAAGTAAACAAATGTGCTTAAACTATATAAAAATGTATATCTGATGTAAAAGCCTAGTGATTTTATTGGCTGGTGATATATATATATATATATATATATATACTTTTTTTTTTTTTAGTTTTTTATTCTCAGCTAAATCACAATTTGTTAGTCTCACTGAATTGCTGAATATATTTCCAAATTTGAGGATTTGGCAGTTTTAAAATAAAATACCACATTTTTCTTTTCTTCTTTTTTTTTTTTTAGTTGATACCCCTTTTTCAATTCCTAATAATCTGATGCTTATTGCCACATTTCATTTAATCTTTAATATATTTTAATTAAAAAAACCCATTAACAGTATATTTTGGTCTGAAATGGTCTTTCTGCTGAAATGCTAGGTGTTAGCTGTAATTCTGGCTTAAAGTAAAATACCACTTTTTTTGATTGTAAAGATTAAGGGAACTTCATTTTAAGACAACTTCAGAAGTGTTGGGCGTTGTTGTTTTTTAATTGTTACTTCTCTCCCATGTTTTCTTTCTCTGTGTGTCCTTTCTTTTTCCTTTTCTTTCTTTTTTAAACTGTGCCTTTTACCCCTTTACAATTTTCATTAGGACAATCCATTGATAAACACATTTTATTAGGCTGGACACGGTGGCTCACACCTGTAATCCCAGCACTCTGGGAGGCTGAGGCAGGTGCATTGCCTGAGCCACAGGTTTGAGACCAGCCTGAGCCAGAGTGAGAATTTGTCACTAACAAAAATAACTGGGTGTTGTGAAGGCACCTACAGTCCCAGCTACTTAAGAGGCTAAGGCAAGAGAATCACTTAAACCCAAGAGCTGTGATGTACTTTACCAAGAGGGAGAAAGTGAGACTGTGTCTCAAAAAAGCAAACAAACAACAAAACCCCATATCGTACTTAGTAATCAGTTTTAAACAAAATTTTTACTTTATCTTTGAATCTGTAATCACATCAATTTAAGCATTACATCAACAATCTCCACTTTATAGCTACAATCCCAAATTTCAGTAGTAAAGAATTTACATTTACTAACTTATGAAGTATTGCCCCTCACTGTTTGTATGGATTCTCGCTTTCTCTCTCTCCTTTTTTTTTTTTTTTTTTGACACAAGGTCTGTCTCCTGGGCCAGAGCACAGAGGCATTACCATAGCTCAGTGCAACTTCAAACCCCAGGGTTCAAGTAATCCTTCTGCCTCAGCCTCCCAAGTAGCTGGGACTATAGGCATGTATTGCCACACCTAGCTAATTTTTCTACTTTTTGTGAGACAGGGGTCTCATTCCTGCTCAGGCTGGTGTTGAACTCCTGGCTTCAAGGAATTTTCCTGCCTCTGCCTCCTAGAATACTGGTAAAGTCTCTCCACTTTTCATTATGGTTAATCTGACACAGCCCAGTGAGCAGAGGGACCTCTGAGCAATGCTTCTGAGCACGTGCCTATCCCACCTATCCCATTGTTTCTGAGACCTGCCCATCTGTCAATATCACTCTATACACTTCACATATTAAAAAAACATTACTTGTGCAGGAATTATTTTGTATATCTTTTCTACAAGAGAACTTTGCAGCCATTATTGTTGGCCTTGATTGTCTGAGAAGAAAACAGGTACAATAAATACAGAGAGTAAATCTGAATATATAAAGAAAAACCCAAACCAACAGAAATACATTTTTTTAAAGGTAAAAAAAAACTGACTATGCAAATGTGAATAAAATTAAATAAGCCTGTCGATATTAATTAATGGAATTGAAGGATTAAATGGATTAATGATAACAGTTTATAGTGATAAAATTATATCCAAAATTAACAATGTCAAAAAGGTTTTATTGGAAATGAATAGCAGATTAATGTTTAGTCACATAGTAAAATTATTTAAAAATATTTAAGTCAAAGAAAAAATAAATTGCCATAAACACAGCCACTTGGTAAAAATAAAAAGCCATGAAAGACATAAGGAAAATGTAATTAGCAAGAATAATTAAATAGAATTGGAATTTTATATCTTTGTCTTAACACATTACCTTCTTAATAAAACATTTAGAAAAAATATTAATTTAAGCATTGTGAAAACCCTTACTCATTCCCAAA
The DNA here is from genome assembly GCA_963574355.1 of Loris lydekkerianus. Taxonomy (NCBI): domain Eukaryota; kingdom Metazoa; phylum Chordata; class Mammalia; order Primates; family Lorisidae; genus Loris; species Loris lydekkerianus. The sequence continues at coordinate 8,638 of CAUYPK010067819.1, read as the reverse complement.
TCAGTATATTTAGCTGTATAGATGCATAAATATCTCTATGCCTATAGATTATGATCTGAGATTACTTTGACATGAATTTTGAAATATAATTTTAAGTAATATTCTCCTCTCTTATTATTTTTAATCTCTTTGCCAAGTAACAATGAGTCAATGAGGAAATCAGAACACAGTAACATCCCATTAAAAAAAAACAAATAATTACACACAACTCAGGAAAACCAACTGTGGTGGTAAGTAATTTTAATATTAGAAAGAAGAGAATATGAAGTGTGTAAGCTAATTACACAAAAAATGAAGTCACTAACAAAACATTTTTTAAAAGGTAAACACATAAACAAATTTAATAGCCTGGTATATATACTCAACTGGGGAATGAAAATCTTACACGTTTAGAAAAGAGAGGAATGATAGAAATAAATTTCCATTTTTTTTATATATATATATATTTACATAAATTATATATATATATATAAATTACATAAATGTACTGAGTTATAGAAAAGAAAAATGTTGACAGGGTACACTAGCAAAGTTGTCCAAATCCTACCCTACTGAAAAGGAGTCTGATAGGTTCATTTCTTGATAAATCTATTTAACATATAAAGCAACCTTTAATACAGCTATTATACAAATTGGCTTGAAGTTTTGGAATTAAATGGAGGCCTTTTAAAAGGAATTCTGTGAAATAAAAGTCAAACTGATATCTAATGTAATAAATCTTTAATAATAAATTAAGACAAGCAAATTCACTAATGAATATTAAATTAAAATCTTAAGTACATTATTAGTGGTTGTTATTAAGCAGTAGGATTAAGCTCATCTTATGAATACAAGAATATTTCTACACAGGCAAATCTATTAGCTTAATATATCATAGGAATAGCTCAATGAGAATAAAGCATCCCATTAGATGTGTTTTGATAAAAGGGACTTGGCACAAGCTTTTATCTATGCCTAATAAAAAATACATTGAAAATGTATAGACAAGCTCCTTATAGTTTGATGCAAAATAAAGATACTTCTAACAAGTTTTATCGTATTTAATATAGGTTTGGACTGCAGGATCAATACAGTAGTACGTGAAAACCACATTTAAAAAATTTCATAACAAAAATCCATAAAGCAAAAGTTGCACTCTTTTTATATTGCAGGATTACAGGCCTGCAAAGGCAGGTGATTCAAATTAACATCTAACAGAAATGTTTAGTAATAAGGTAACTAAATAAGATAAAAATACAAAAAAATCAGTACCTTTCATATATCATTATAAAACCCAAATATAGAACTACCATATACTAGTTAAGCAGTAGGGAAGCAGATGAGAACATAAAGAAATCTACTAACTATCAAAGGTCAAAGGGAGTATGATAAAAACACTTGATTAAATGCACAAAAATACCACCTATAATGAGGCTAAAAGGAAACATTATAAGGATGAAATTCTTGGCCATGCCTGGGAGACTATAGCCAAAAATATTAATAGTACTCAGCCCTTGAGGTTGTCATTGTGTCTGTCTTTTTAATTTAAATTCTATAAAATATAATAAAATGAAGTTGTATTTCTATAAAGGTCATACAAACAAAATTATAAGAAGATGTATGCTTTTAAATTTAAGGCTATCAAAGTGCATTTGGATAAAGTAGAACAGTGAAGGAAAGGAAATTCTATCACTAGGAATTAAAACCTCCTCGATAATAAAGTTAATTAAAACAATATAGAATGGCATACCGGAGGAAATATTATTTAAACCAAATTAAAGAGAAAGTTCCTGACTTTACAAGAACATACACATGCAAATACATGTGACAAGTGACACCTTAACCAAGGATTCTTTAGCACTGACTTTGCTGCTTGATCCCAATCTTCCAGTTTGAAATGACCAGGTGTCCTGGTTTGTCTGAGACAGTCCCAGTTTCTGCCTGATTTGCCAGAGTATTTTTTTATAGCACCCTTTTTTACTCTCCAGTTTATTTCATTTAGCATAAATTATAAAGCCACCAACCCATGAAGATTAAGTGATAAAATAAAATATGAAAAAGCTGAACATGATATAAATCATACAATTAGATTTAAATATCAAATATAAAGTTACCTAGATACAAAAAAGAATCCAAGTACAAATAAAATAGCTTCCCCATCTTTGAGAGGCAGCTCAGCATGTTTGTTAAGAATGCAACCTAAGGAAACTAGTCACTGTCCAGCCCTGCCCCATCCTAGCCAGAAACAAATTGCAAAGACCTCTTCCAGTCTCAGCACCCTCAATTCCAAGGTGGGGGAAGAATAGCAATAGTTATCTATTGCTCTGAGGATTGTTCTGAGGATTAAATAAGCATTTTCAGTACCGTCTAGCACATAGCAGGATCAATAGATGTCAGTTTGGGTTATTTCTGGAATGTTTCAGTTTTTCCATTATCACACATACCCTTCCTTCTCAAAGATTTTCAATTATTATCATAAACTTCACAAGCAGGAACTACCGTGAGCAAACGAAACGTGATGACTTTAGGAGCCTTCAAGGCATCTTTAATTGACGGCATCCTCTTCCTTCCCCCAAAGCAGGAACCACTAGCCTGCCTTTTATAACAAGTGTTCCCTTGCTGTTATTGATCATTTTACAATATTTTATTTTGTTTGCTTGCAAACAAAAAACTTTGCTGAAATCATACTGTGTCTGCTTACAAGTCTTGCTTTTTAAAGTATTATACTCCCAAGGTTTATCCATCTTGTGACCTGCGGGTATAGGACTGCTGGGTGGCATTCCACTGTAGGAATGTAATCCGCCTGCCATTCTACCATTAATGAACATCCAGGCTATCTCCACTGGCTGCTATTACATTCCTGTTTACATCTCCTGCAGTGTTAACTTAAGAATTTCTCTGAGAGAGGAAATGATGGGCTATAGTATACATACAAGTACAACGTGACCAGGTAATAAATTGTTTTTCAAAATTGTTATTGCAATATATGCATCTACTAGATTTCCTCCAAAACATATAAGTTTTTCCAACTTAATAGTTACATAAAGACAATTCATTGTAGTGTTAATCTATATTCCTTTCTACGCTGTCTTATCTCCAATTTACACCTGAATGAACTGAAATCTGCCATCTTACCACACGCTACAACTCAAATGGCTCTTGTTAGTGTCTCAATGGATCTCTTGCTAAATCCATGGACATTTCTCATCTCCTGCTGCATTTGACATTGTTAACAATGTTGTCCTTCTTAAAATACTCGTTTCCTTTATCTTTCACAGCAATGCTTTACATCCAGTATGGAGCACATTTCTTGACACACGAGGCACTCTCCATAAATACTGGTTAAATGGAACTTCATTACCTCTTTCCTGAATAAACTCCCATAAATCAAAAGTAAGACATAATTTTAAAAAATTTAATAGCATTATTTAATTGCAAAAACATAAATAAAAACAAAAAGAAAACAACCTAGATTGCTCGCAGTAAAAAAATAATTAGAAACATTATGCATTCCCATTCTTGGAATGCAACATAGTCATCTGAAGAAATGAGGGAGATCCTGGAACCCATGAGTAAGAAGCTGCACATCGTAGACTAAGTGAAACAGGTTGCATAGACATAAAAAAAGAAGCAAGAATAAATATTGAGGAACCGGTAGTTACCCTTTGTAAATAAAATTGAGGAATGGTGATGAGCTTTTATTTTCTTAAATATTATACTATTTTACATTTAGTATTACAAAGTTGCTTTTGAAAATGCAAATGGTAGTTGAATTAGTGAATAGATTTTCAGGATTTTCTTTTTGGGGTACCTTAGGTTGTTTACAGGTTTTTGAATCTTCCTACCCTTATTCAGGAAACTCATTTATACAACTCTGTTCTACCTATTGCAACGATGTCAGAGACAACTTATGCCAAAATCACTGTCTTTATACTTCTTGCCCAGTTTGCATTGAGTTTCATATATAACTACTAAATTTAATGTCCAACTAGAACTTGAAACTCAATATATTCAAACTAGAGCTCCTCTTCCTCAAATCCCCCTTATTCTGTAATCAGTGAATATTTAATATACACCAGAAAATCATGAAAACACTTTACAGTCTACTCATTAATACTGTATATGAATATGAAGTCACTTAACCCTCATAACAGTCCAATGAAGAAAGTACTGTTATCATACTCATTTTACAGATGAGAAAACTGAGTAGAGGAAGGGCAAGTACATTTCCCTATTCTTATAACCAGAAAATGATGAAAGTCTCATTTTTGTTTTCAAATGACATTGCCCAGCTTCCCAAATAATACATTTGTCAGTTTCTTTGGATCTTCTTTTTATTTATTACTCTTTTTCTTTCATTAAAAATGTAATCCTGTTGTTTACCTCCTTCCAATCTATCTAATAGTCTCTCTTTAAACTCTCACTGCTAATACTTCTTTAGCTCATTGCCTCAGACTCCTCTTCTTCATCTAAAGGTTTTATCTAACTCGCTCTTTTGAAATAGTGCTGTTCCTCTGTCATTATTTTGGTGTGTGAAGTTTATTTCCCCCTTAAGGGTGCTAGTTGATTTTTCAGATGCTGGAAACGGGAAGGGACAAGGGCTGGAAGCCCCCACACTTACAACCTTCCTGGAGTCAAAACAGATAGGGGTTGAGCTTGAACTGAGTGTCCCAAGTGCCAGGAAGCCAGTTAACCTCCCTCCACCCCAAACCACTCCTCAAGGCCATGCTTCTTACTCAGTTCCCCAGGGAGAAGCTTCTGGGAAAATCCACTGCTTTGTGTGTAATTCATCAGTTTGGGGGGTCTGGAAAAGGCAAGATGGGGAAATGGGGACTTGAGCCCACTCAGCTCCCTCCATTCCCCATGCACGTGTACTGTGTACTGTCCAGGTTGTCCAGCAGCTTTATCCTCATGGCCTGAGCCACCCAGGGGTGATGGTTGCAGCAGCAGCTTCCCTGTGCTATGACCCACGGCCACCACCAGCCACCTCCTATGCCTGGCTTCAAACTGCACATCCTCACAGCTTCAGGTTCACACTGTGCATCTCCCCTAGAATTTTTTCACTGGGGTTTCTCAGAATAGTTTCTGTGTGTTAGTGCTGCCCCTCCATAATCCCTCCAGCTCGAACTGGGAAGGGTGGAGGAGGTTTAACATTTAGGTAGGAACTACTCCTTCCATTCATTCTCTCTCCTGCAACTATACAGAGCTTTCTGAACAAATAATAAAAAACAAAATCATCCTGTATAAATAATTTAAGAGAGTGGAAAATCCAAGATTTTTCCCTTCACTGATTACCCAAACATTCTGAGCCCAAACATCTGGTGGAGGAAATGATGGGCCCATTCTATCAGCAGCCAAGTGTTGTTACTGCGGTCTCTACCACAAGGTGGCAACATTGAGCAAAGTGGTAAACTTGTAAAAAAAAAAATCTTAATCCATCCAGAATTGGAAACTTTTGTTTGCTGAGGATATGAAATATAATTCTAGCTTTCCAGAATTATAGGTCTCAGTACCCTACATATACTCAAAAGCCCAAATTATAGAATCCAGGAGATACCCATCCACTTCCACCACGTGATGATATGGAAGTAGCTGGGTCTTTGTAGATTTATGCTTGTGTCATTGTTTCACTCTTCCCTGGGCTCCCAGGGAGCTCCCCTTCCTGCTCTTGGTGTCCCTTGTTGCTATTGATCTCAATCACATCGCTCTGCTCTTCCCATACAAAGGCCAGCTGATGGACATACACACACGCACACTCCCCTCACTGTTTCTCTCTTTCTCAGATTATTTGCCCTCATCCTGCATCCTTATATCCTATTTACAAAGCTAAGAGGTCTGGTTAAATCAAGGAATGTTTCCTACAAAGCACTTTGTTGTCTTTACCTACACAGAAAATGAACTGGTAGCTTCTGAAAATGAAAATATATGATACATGCATGAAATGAGTTATCCAATTGCCTCGTACTCTTTATTGGTTTCCCCATGCCTTTTAAAAATTTGCTAGCAAAGTAAAAATAAAATATAAAGTCCCTTTATAGCTAAATAAAGAATACAAAGAAATTACTAATCAAAGACACAGACATTAATTAATAATGAGGGGCAAGCTTACACCTATTGAATTAGCAAATAGAAGTTTATCCAGTGCAGGGATGTTTGGGGGTCAAGAGCCATGGAAATGTACATGTTCATAAGCCAAGCAATTTCACTTTTAGATTTCAATTCCAAAGAAACAGTATGAGAGAATTACTCTGTCCATGTACAAATTTCACAGAAGCATCAAGCCCAGGCTTAGCAGAGAGTGGTCATTCAATTGATGGGTGGATGGAAGAGAAAAAAATGAAAAGAATTAGGATGAGAAAGAGGAAGAGAGAATAATTAGAAAGCCTCTGAACACAAAATCACGAAACACACTTCTCAATGTGGGAATGGTGACGAGTACAGTAACAGGTAACCTGAAAGCGATTATTGTGGAGACCTGTACCCTATGAAAGCATGCTACATGTGGTGATGGTGGTGATGTTGGGTCTTGGATCACAGAACACAAATTGGTCTGCTTTATAATAACCATCTCTGAAAAATTCCCTGTGTAGGCCTGGGCTGGAAAAGACTATTAGGTGGACAGTATGATCTTTTGGAACAGTCGGTTTCATCTACTGGTAAGGCAGGAATGAGGGGGAAATATATCTGTTTTGAATTTTATTGGTATTGTGAGCAACATGTTTGTAAATAAAGCAAAACACAAAGTTTTAGGGACCAGGTAAGCACCAGCTGAGGCCTACCCACAGGATGAAGCAGGTATTCTCACTGCTGGCTGCCCATTGGAATTACATGGGCATCTTTAAAGACATAGATGTCTTCCTCCCACTTAGAGAGATCCAAGTGTGTTCACTCCGCATGTAGCCCAGATGTCGAAATGTTGAATCCACGTGGTTCTACTCTGTAGCTAAGGTTGAAGAGCACAGTATAAAGCCACACCCACAACCAGCAGTGCTCAGGGCATGCAGAGATAGAAATGGAGAAGTTGAACCTCACATCTACTGAAGTTGGATTTTTAAAATCTGCCCACACGAATCCATGGACATACCAGTAGGGGACGCACTGCCATGGAGAACTCACGGGTATGTGTCGTGCTGCCTTTCCTGTGACAGTCACACACTCCACAATTTAGCGTTTCATCTTTTGTGCTTCAAAACGCAGAACAGCTATATTGTCTTCAGGAAATATTTGCTCTTTCTGAAATGCCTCCACTTTCCTTTGATAGAAACACAGTAAATGCACTTACTGACACAAATAAAATTTCAAGGCAGCTCCTGTTCCTTTACTTGATTTTAGAATTTGAAGTGACCTTAGGAATTAGGTCCAATCATGCCACTTCACAATGAAGAAATTAAGGTGCACTCAAGCCAAGACATTACCAAGTGACACACCAGTGGGAATCTGCAAAGCCTAGGTTCAGAACAGATACTGATAAATCAGAATTGTCCTTCTCAAAAGTCTGTCTTCTGCTGTAAAGTTGGGTTAGCGTTTTGTCATGTTTACACACCATGGCTTTGCTAGTGTGAAAATAATAATATTCTTCAAAAGTAAAAATCTTCAGGTGAATTACCTTGGATGAACCCAAGTCCTGAGAAGGTGTGATTACTGGCATGGTCTAACAAAGCCTATATCCAGTTTCTCTGAGTGTCACAGAGAACACTTCATCTCAACTTGAAAGTTCTACTATTTGGGAAAAATATTAATTGTCCAGCCAAAAACTATAAATAGTAAATGTGGCAAATGAAATCCCTCCATTCAATAGAAACTTGAAGAAGTCATTGGTTTATAAAACTATCAAGGATGAGATAAACATGGGATGAGGTCTTGCTACATGCACACAAGGATTCTTTTTATTTATTTATTAAATCACAGCTGTGTACTTAATGCAATCATGGGGGACAATGTGCTGGTTTTATATACCATTTGAAATATTTTCATCAAAATGGTTAACATAGCCTTCACCACATTTTCTTAGTTATTGTGTTGAGACATTTTTACTCTACACTTAGTAACTTTAACCTGTACTCTTGTAAAATGCATCGTGTTCCCACCAATTACCCTCCCTCCACCCATCCTCCTCCTTCTTTCCCTCTCCTCCCTCCCCCTCCTCGTGGGCTATAGTTGGGTTACAGCTTTCATATGAAAGCTATAAATTGTTTTCATAGTAGGACTGAGTACATTGGATACTTTTTCTTTCATTCTTGGGATACTTTGCTAAGAAGAATATGTTCCAGCTCCATCCATGTAAACATGAAAGAGGTAAAATCTCCATCTTTTTTAAGGCTGTATAATATTCCATGGTGTATATATACCACAATTTATTAATCCATTCCTGAGTTGATGGGCACTTGGGCTTCTTCCATGACTTAGCAATTATGAATTGGGCTGCAATAAACATTCTGGTGCAAATATCTTTGTTATAAAGTGATCTTTGGTCTTCTGGATATATATCTAGTAGAGGAATTGAAGGGACACTTCTGCACTGCTGGTGGGAATACAAACTAATACATTACTTTTGGAAAGATGTTTGGAGATTACCTAGGAATCTAAAATTAGGCCTGCCATTTGGTCCTTCAATTCCACCCAGGGATTCTTAATTGGTGAGTATGTGACCTAGCAGGAT